>VZUI01050135.1:0-84298 GCA_013401135.1 Cettia cetti
CTCATAGATAACTCCCCCGGGAGCTATCTCTGTTTAATGGGCCATCAAGGACCCATTACATGACTCATAGAATGATATCAGCCCATTGTGAGATGCTCCTCCCAGGGGGAGGAGCCAAGCATTCCCACATGGATATAATCCGGGGTTTGGGACAGCACTGGAGGCCTTTTCCCCACTGGATTCCCAGAGGACGAGAGCTACCAGACCTTCTCTACAGGATCACTGCCTTGACAAGGCCATCTCACCTGGGCTGCTACTACCACCC
Source organism: Cettia cetti (assembly GCA_013401135.1). Lineage (NCBI taxonomy): Eukaryota > Metazoa > Chordata > Aves > Passeriformes > Sylviidae > Cettia > Cettia cetti. Next base: position 266 of record VZUI01050135.1, read on the forward strand.
TAACAGGGTGTATTCTGACTCTGTCAGTATTTTGTACTATTGAATTTATTTAATTTTACTTTATTTTACTTCTTTTCTTCTTTCTCTTACTAAATTATACTTCTGACTTGGAGTCTCTCACTGGTTTTGCTTTCAAACCAGCACACCACTATTTGAAAATATTTAATTGATATAGATTACCTACTGAGTTCTATCACACCAAAGTTGGTACTACCCAGAAATCTGCACAGGACACACAGATAAGCCACGAGTTATATCGGAAGCAGCTTTCTGTAGCAGTGCTTGAAGGCCAGTGGTATCGAAATTCACACAGGTTCTGGACACCTCTGTGTAAATATCTGAACCATTAACTTAACGACTCGCATTCCCTTTTATTCTGTTTCTTTGCTAACAAACATTTTGCAATGAAGACCAAAAAGGGATTTCTGAGTTTTTCCTGCTGATCAGTTTTTGACCAGCCTTTTATTTCCCACGGCATTGTGCAAAATTGTTATAAACTTACAGCTTTTCATGATCTTTCAGCTTCAAAGTTTTCTAGAAAGACTAGAAGGAGAACAATTTTCAAAATGCCTTGTTTTTTGCAGGATCTGGATTTCAACTCTGAGTCAACCTTACTTTGTAAAGAAATGGGATACCTAGCAATGTTACTCTGATTCAGTATCTTGTCTGAGCTTGAATTATTCTGCAGCTCACACAACAGCTGCTGTGGAAATCAAACAGAATCAGGCTTTTTCAGAAGTTAGATGAAATTCTTAACTGTTCGTGCCATGCAACAATACATTCATCTTGGCTCCAGCCTGCTCAGCCAAAATAACACGGTGCATTGGAGCATGTCAATACAGCTGTGCTTCAGTGTATGCTAATAGCTCTTCCTCCCACTCTTCTCCTTCTCCTTCCCTTGGCACAGAGCTGCAGTCTTAGGAGGATAAGGAGCAGGGGTGAAAAAAACTTAAATGAGACAAAGCTAGTGTGCTTCAGAGATTCTGCTTCCCTTCAGATTTACTGAAGGAAAGAAGTGCCATGGAAAAGAAATACAAGCAGTGAAAACACAATAGTAGAGGAGATGAGAGGGAATGATTTCAAGGAAGCTGGATTTAGGGAGCTCTAAAAGGAGTATGCACCCAGGTAAAAATATTCTGTAAAGAAACCAGAAAAGGACCTGAGTGGTGCAGGACAGCCATGAGCTCCAGCACTGAATCACTGGGTAGATTGGTGCATCACTCTTGAAATTCTCCTCTTAGCTACCACTTTGCTATTGATCAAATTTAATACAACCTTACAGGGCAGTTCTTCATGGAACCAAAGCATGGGCCTGTGATCAGGGGACTTGGCTGTACAGAGGAACCCAAGCCACAAAAAACAGTAAAGCAGCTGATAGTCATAAATCCCTGTCAGGATAACAGCAACCATTTCTAAGCTGGGCTTTTCTGGTTAGGGCAAACTCCGTCAATGAAGTCATGTTAATTTGGGTACTTAGACAACTTTTACACAGTACTTCCGCCATACGGAGTCCAAGGTTTTCCCTGTTCTTAGGGTATAAAGCAGAACTCTAGACACAGACTTAAGAACACCTAAATGTTGATCACAGAATAACAGAATCACAGAGCATGCTGAGTTGGAAGGAACCCACAAGGACCGCTGAATATAACTCCTGACCCTGCACAGGACTGTTACAATGTGTCTAGGTTTAATGACGAGGCCTTAATTCCAAAGGTGTTGAAAAAGGAAAGGCCAACTGTTTATTGTTATAAAGTAGCTACAGGAACAGGAGGCTGGGCTAGTCCCAGCCTCTCACGGCAAGTCAGAGTAACAAAGAAAAACCTGCACGGGCCACCCCTCGGGACAGTCTAGTTCCCCAGAGCGAAGCGACCCTTGAGGGTGGTGAGTCCCCTTTTATCCTTTTAGTCCCCTCAGGGATTGGTCCATTTTGGATCTTCCATGTGATTGGTTCATTCCTCGGGCTCTCATTGGTCTTTACCGATGTTCTTTCTACACCAATCATTTCTTCCCGCCGTGTTTTGATTGGGCGGTCGAGTCTTCCAATCAGTGGTCTGGGTGGTGGTCTCAGTCTTTGGGGTTTCGGGGAAGCAGAAGATCCCCCCTTTTCTCCCAACACTGTCCCTTTAACTGTATTCGGGGAGGCATCCGCCTCAAGCTTCTACAAACATTTGTAGCTAAACACTGTAACAACTACTCAAACCACATTACAAAGGTAAGTACTTTCAACAGTTAAGAAAACGAACACTGTTACAAACAGAAACTGAGATACATAGCTACTACAACAATACAACCAATAAAAGTTTTAACTTCTCTTTGTATTTATAACAGGATCACCCCCAAGACTCACACCACATGTCTGTGAGCATTGTCCAAATGCTTCTTGAACTCTGTCAGACATGGTGATGTGACCACTTCCCTGGGGAACCTGTTCCAATGTTCAAGAACACTCTAGGTGAAGAACCATTTTCTAACATTCAACCTAAAAATCCCCTGACACAACTTCAGCCCATTTCCTCAGGTCCTGTCAGTGGTCACTAGAGAAAAGAGATCAGGATCTGCCCTTCCTCTTGCCCTGCCTGAAGAAGAAATTGTAGACTGCGATGTTGTCTCCCCTCAGTCTTCTCTTCTCCAGGCTGAACAGACCAAGTGACCTCAGCCACTCCTCATATGGGTCCCCTCCAGGCCCTTCACCGTCTTTGTAGCCCTCCTTTGGACACTCTCTAACAGCTCAAAGTCTTTCTCACATTGTGTCACCCAAAACTGCACACAGGACTGCAGGTGAGGCTGCCCCAGTGCAGAGCAGAGCAGGACAATCCCCTCCCTTGCCCAGCTGGTGATGCTGCCCCTGATGCCCCCCAGGACAGGGGTGGCCCTCCTGGCTCTCAGGGCTGGCTCGTGTTCAACTGTCCACAGACCAGGATCCCCAGGTCCCTTTTCATGGCTTTGCTTTCCAGCCTCTCATTCCCCAGTCTGCCTGTAGATCCAGGACTGTCCCATCCCAGGTGCTGAATCCAGAACTTTCCCTTGTTGAACTTCATATGGTTGGTGATTTCCCAGTTCTCTGATTTGTGAGGTGTCTCTGCAGGGCCTCCGTGCCTTCAAGGGAGTTCACAGCTCCCCCCAGTTTTGTATAATCTGTGAACTTGCTCATAATCCCTTCCAGTCCCGTGTCCAGGTTGTTAACGAAGGTATTGAAGAGCACAGGACCAAGGATGGAGCCCTGTGGAACCCCACTGGTTACAGTTCCCCAGTCTGATGTCACCTATTCACCACAACCCTTTGTGCCTGACCCACGAGCCAGCTGCTCACACATCTCAGGATGTGTTTATCCAGTTATGTACTGGACATTTTGTCCAGAGGATCCTGTGAGAGACAGTATGGAAAGCTCTTCTGAAATCCATAAAGATAACCATCAGCTGGCTTCCCTTGATCAGCTGGGTGGGTTACCTTGTCATAAAAGGAAATCAGGTTTGATTTTCAGGCTGATGTTCAGGAGTCTCCATGTGCTGCCAGTGCCTGAGCTTCCATTACAGGCAGTAGAGCACTAGAGCTCTTCAGCTTTTTAAACTCAGTCACCTCTGTCATTTGCAAGGTTGCAGAGTGTCCTACTAACACAGAGCTGTCATAACTGTAGAAGACTGGCTGCTATGGCAAAAGATTTAAGGAAGAGCTGTACACTTTGGGAGAGAACTGGAAGCCAGGTGGAATATCCTGATGGCATTAGGTGCCTATATTTAGGCAACTGAATTCCTCCCACTGACTGGTGACACCAGTGGAGCTCGCTTCTCAGCAGGCATCTGCTTTAGAGAGATGTCTGTGGGTTGTCCTGAATAGAAAGCTTTGGGGCTTGAATCACTTGGCCACATATTGATTTCTGGTGCCATTTGTGAGGCCCTAATAATATGTATCCAGAAGATTAGGGCCATATTTCTGCCCAGACTTCTTTCTGTCAAGATATCTTTCTTTCTGATTATCTGTAAAACAATTGTCAATGGGTTATACCTGCTGAGGAAAGATAAGCATTATATAGGGTGAAACTGGCAGAGTTGTGATTATATCTGACTCTTTTGATGGTGGCCATGAATAACTTTAACAGAGGTTTAGCATCTAAGCTGATAGAAAAGGTAACTCTCTTTTGTTTCATTATATTTATGTGGGAATAAATATTTAGAGGAGTTTGATTTTTTCCTAATCCATGATTTTTTTCCATGAAGTTCAAAGAGAATCCCCTTTAATGTGCTGTAAAATGGGAATATATTTTTCTTCCCCTTTTTCAAGAAAAGCAAATTTGCAAGTATTCTGATTCAAAGCTTTCACATGTGATCTGCTTTAGTAATGTGGATGGTGCTGGTTGTAATAAATATTTAGAGATAAATCAGCCACAGATATTACCTCTTAAGGGAAAAGAATCGTTGGTACTAATTCTATTCATTTATCCAAAATAAGCTCCATGGTGTAGATTCAACAATCTTACCCTCTGCTTCGAAATATCTCCAAGTTATTTTACTTCTCTTTTTCCTTTCCCATGGGTTTTGGCTTATATTGAAATGGATGTTTCCATCTGCAAAAAGGACTTCTGTACTCAGAATCCTGTGGCAGCTTTCTCTCCCTTTTGTTAATTTCACTGTTGATCTGGGTGGTCTGGAAGAGAAGAATTAAAGGAAATAAAAGCTGCATGTATTTGATGACATTTCAAGGAAAAATATCAGAGTGGTAGAGAAAGTGAAGATTATGTGTGCTCAGCCAATCCATGATCTGCACTCTTGTTCCCATTCACTGTCCCTTTCTTTGCTCACCTTCACATGGATATGGCTGAGGATGTATCTTCCCTGTTCCCTTCATAGCAAGTAGAAAACCTATTGGTTGGACACACTCACAAGAGGTAGGTGATACGGATTTGAATGACTTCAGGATGAAGATGTGATTCAAAAAGGGAATAATCCAAATAAACACTTTGGGATACCATTCTAAAAACTTCTTTCTATAATCCTTTCTCTATTCTAGTTACATTTTTCAGTGAAAGTGGCTGAAGTTATTTGATTTCATACTGAGATCAAGAGGGTAGGAAGCCCCCGTGGATTTTGGAAGGGCTCCTACAGATTGATGAGGTGTGTTAACAGTACTACAACTTTCTGTGCTACTGGGATGCTGTGCAAAATAGAAGAAGGTACTGATTTTCTGTCTTGGTGAAATATAAGTTGCAGGAAAAATCTTGGTACTTTGGATTTTGATCAAGTTTTCCAGAGACAGATACCTAAACACCATCTAAGTTGGTCTCCATGTGTCCTCGGTTTTCTGCTTTGTTTAATTTATGGTTCTGGCTGCCTAATTCAGTGATTTTCAGTTATATTTGGACATTTTTCAAAACTCACAGAAGTTTTTGGTAACTTTTGACTTAAATTCTTTTATCAATTCTTACAGATTTTTCAAGCAGGATGAATGTCTAATTTCAGAAAGTTTCATTAAACCTCAATAGCTTAAAGTTCATAAGTAATTCAGATGCTTTAAAATATCTCAGCATATGAACCAGTATAGGTCTTCTGTAATACTGGCTTCTGGTGATTCTCAATGACACAATATTAGGAAAAGAAAAAAAAAAGTCAATCTCTCCCAACTAGCTGTGCTACAGGCTCAATAAACATCGGGTTTGTAAAATAAATCTGGGATGTTAATCAAAGATCTGCTCACATCCCCATCTGTTGTGATAGTAAAACCCCTGCTGCTAACAGTATACAGAGAAATACAATTACTTGTCTTATAACTAGAAACATAAATGAACACTACTGGATGCAGAAAGCAAGTAAAAGGACAAGCCAGACACCTGCAAATTATTAATCTATGCAGATAACCTTCTGTTTACAATTAAAAATCTGTCATTTGAAGCACTAATGTCACCCAACCTATCAGATGTTGGAACAGCCTCACTTTATAAAATCTATCCGTCTAATCAGAGGCCTGTTTTCTGACATTACTCAAGAGCTTACCAGGTCTTTGGAATCAGAATTGGAAAGACAAACACAATTTATATTCTGATCAAACTGGCCTATATGACATCATCAAAGATAAGATGAAACTGGCCGTCTCATGCCTCTTGGCTGAGCTAGTACTGTGACAATCACTAGCATTTGACAAGTCTGTTTTATTTTATTGTTATTTTTGCAGAGGAGGAGAGGTAAAGAGGGAGGTTGAGCACTTCCAGATGACCAAGTCATAACCTACAGAAAATTATTCAGAAGGTATAGTAAAAAATTGATGTTAAATCCTTCTGAAAAATCTACAGAAGTAGATGAGTACCACACCTGATATTGCCAGCTAAGATGCAGCAACACCTAAAGCTATGAGAGACAGGGTTGGTATGTGAAAGTTATTAAACATCCCTGGTTCTGAGGTTTGCAAGAACCATATGCAAAGTTCTACTAAGAAAGAGGTGAACGCTTCATAAATCATCCTGTGATACTGGAAAAAGGAAAGGAGATTGAAAGATACATAGCTGGCATGATCCTCTGATGGTTTTAAAAGACTAAATTCAATAGTGTCTCTCCTGACAAAAGACAGTCTTATGGGGTGACCAGATTTCTGCAACTGAGCATTTAATCTGCTTGAAAATTACTGTGACTTAATAAAAGAATTTAACCTATCTACTCTGTTACTTTTCAAAGATTGTGCAGAAGATGCGAGATGTCTGCATGGACCAAGGTAGACTCGAGGCTAACAGTTCAATTAGTGTCATATGCAGTACAAATGAGATGGATCCCTTCCTGTGTATGAGAAGAAGAAGAAAAAAAATTAAGGAAAAGGGATTCTTGTCAGTTAAGCCATTTCCTTAATGTTTTCATTTGGAATATCTATTTTTTTTTTAATAGAATTTGAGTAGCTTAATGTTAATTTAAACACTAAGATTTTGTTGATTTGGTTTCAACTTTCTGATATAATCACTCAGATCACTTGAGATCCAAGCATTTTGCTTTATATGTGTTTGAAATGACTGTGGCACAAGAAGCGTAAATAACAACAAAAAAAAAATCCAAATCAATAATTTGTTTAGGAAAATAGCCATGTTTCTATAGTACTAAACATTTAAAAATGTAATATGCACTCCCTAGACTTAAAGCATAAATAGGTTTTTTTCACAATATATAGAGGTAATTATTTTCACTTCAATTTATAGCAGCTCTATTGACTTCAGTAAATTGCTCTTGGTTTGCAACAAAGTAACAGAGCAAAATTTGACCTAGGGTTTCCAACATTTCTTTTAAATCTAAATGTATAATAAAGTGCAAAAACTTCTTAATGATGAATTGTTTTGTTGCTAGGTATTCTGGCCCTGATGGGCTGTTAAGGTTTGATTTACACTGGTGATCCATGACCTCTTTCTCTGACAACTCCTTCTTTATGATTATATATTTATATTATAGAGGCACATAGAGGCTTCTGAGGTGACCAGGGCTTTATTGTGCTGCTAGGCATTATCCAAACATGCATAAAGAAAAATCTCCTTATTCTGAGGAGTTCATTATTTATGTAGCAGGTGGGTTTTTTCAGAGAGCCAAGTGAAATGGAGGACTAAGCTTTTTAATGTTGAATGGCAGTTTTGTGGGACATGTATTTATAACACCTGTATTACATAAGCTTTGATATAAATATCCTGCTTGGATATTCTTGCCTTCTATGTTAGTAAAAAGAATTATGATCAAAAATTTTTGACCAAAGTTTTCCTGACACAAAGTGTTAAAATATTTGAGTCTTTGTCTTTGCCAGTTACAGCATGACAAAGACAAAGATTAAACCATTTAATCACACTCAGGTCTGTAAAAATTCCATTTTGATCATGAGACAGTACTTGAAGTGATGATGAGCTAGTACTGTGATTTTGACATGATAAAGTAATACAGAGTATCTGTTTCATTCTTTCATCTCTTGAACTTCTCTTGAAAGGAAAGCGAAAAATGAGAGACTACAAAAACATATAATGTAAACATGACTGTATGACAACCCTCAAAAAGGAATGAAAGTTAAGTGCTGAAAGCCTGTTGATGTTTCTTTTATTCTTTTCTTGCATGAGTCATGCAAACCTCTGTTGTTTCTCTTCCACTTACTGATTTATTGCTTGATGATATTCTTGAAATTGAAAACTTTCTTAGATACCGCTTTAATACTTACCATCTTAAATCCCCTTTTTAAACATTAACATAAACAGCTTTGCTTCTTGTCCACCACAGTTTTAAACTTTATTAGTTGTATTGATTTCCGATTAAAAAACAATTATTAATTATTATATTTAAGCAGGGAGGAAAAATAAAAGAATGACTGCTTTGAAGCATCAGCCCTGGTGGTGAAAAAACCATGATCCCAGTGGTCAGCCAACTGCTAACTCAAGTAGGGTAAACGAGCAGATTGGTCAAAGCTACAGCAGCCATCAGGCAGTCCAAGAGGAGGACTGTGAGGTTGTTCACAAATTATGAGAGAAATTCTGTCATCTCCCATCAAAATGCTGTATGTAAGAGAAGTATGAAGGAGTAGGGAGTAGCTGCAGCGTGGCTGTCGTGTCTATATTGCCACATCTTTGTCTGCAGCCCAACCAACAGCATGAACCAAATGTATCTGATAGACTGGCTTCTCCTTAAACTCACTGACTGTGAGAGGGATGAGGCACTGGAACAGGCCAGAGCGTTGTGGCTGCCCTGTCCCGGGTGGTGTTCAAGGCTAGGCTGGAAGAGGCTTTGATCAACCTGGTCTAGTGAAAAGCTGTCCATTACAGGGCAAAGAGGAACTAGATGAACTTAAAGGTTCATCACAACCTAAATTATTCTATGTCTGAGATTAAATCTACACTACAGGGTGTGACACATGCAAGCTCACTCAACTCACCAAGAGCAGGGTGATCACACCACTGAAATATAAAACTTGGGTTAATATATTCTTTAACAGAAAACAAGACAGGATTTAGATTGGATATTAGGAAAAATTCCATCACCAAAAGCATTGTCAAACTTTGTAACAGGCTGCCCAGGGTGAGATGGGATGCAGTGGAGTCACTATCTCTGGAATTTTTTTAAAGATATGTAGATGTAGCACTTAAGGACATTTTTTTAGTAGTTGAATTGGAAGTACTGAGTGAACCATTGGGTTTGATAATCTTAAGGATTTTTCCCAGCATAGGCAATCCTATAATTCTTAGACTCTAGGATGCATTAGCAGGGGCTTAGCTCCAGGTTGATAGCCAATCTGGCATGCTGCTGGCTCATGTCTCCTGCTGTGGGCCAGGGCACAGGGCAGGCTCATGCTGGCTCGTGAGGAATCCTGTGGACATATCCCAAGCAGCTTCTCTGTTGAGTGGATGCAGTCACCAGTAGTGCAGGCATTCCTGAGGGATTTGGATTTAAAAGGGTGTAGGCAGTGCTTGGCAGGCTGCAAGTTTGAGGTATTGGTTAATTAAATTCCTTGTAGGTTTTTCCTTCATGATAATGCTAAATCCAGGGATAAGTTGTCCTGGCAACAGCTTTGGCTACTGTTCTTTCCACCCTTGCTTTTAGGATGTGATTAGAGGTACTTGAGTATGTAAATCACCATCTGAGGCTGGTGGATGTATTTATTTATTTCACAGAAAGTCATGCCCATATGAATTGAAAATACAGTGCACTTTCACTTGTGTTTGAATAATAAAAACAATATACTCACTCTTCAGAGCTCAGTCTTTAGCCAACAACATATATATTATTCATTGTTTCAAAATGTAATAAAGATACATACTTAATATCTGCTTTCCAATTAAACTTTATGAGTGGGGGCTGACTGTGGTTATATTTTTTGGCTGTGCTTTTTAATTTTCTTCTAATGCCTCCCTGGGAATTCAAGAGGCAGCTTCAAGCATAAATATGTTGAGTGTTAAAATAGTGCAGTGTATTTTATGGCAAAAATGTTATTACACAGATTTGTGGGGCTGTCAAATGTGGTGACTGAAAGTAAGCGTTGAACCCGCTACTCTTGATTTTTTCAGTAAGCTTCAGTATTTGCAATTTCAGATAAAGCCAACGGAACCAGGGATAAGTGGCTTGGTCTTTTTTGTCTGAGGAATGGTGTCAATCATTGAAAACTGTGGATTCTTTGTACCCCTACAGATCCAATCTCTTATTCTTTCTTATTATTCTTATTCTTATTCTTATTCTTATTCTTATTCTTATTCTTATTCTTATTCTTATTCTTATTCTTATTCTTACTCTTACTCTTACTCTTACTCTTACTCTTACTCTTACTCTTATTCTTTCACTTATGAGTCCTCAGGGATAAGTATGCACCATAGGACTACATACTTTGCTTTAGTTGGTTCTGTTTATATGTTGGGTTCTTTATAAAAATTGTAAATGTAGTCTCAGGCACTTCTGGGAGACAGGTAACTAATTGAAATTGTTCCTCTTTGTAGGTGTGTGCAGGGCTTTGTTTTTGTTTTTGTTTTTTTTGTCTTCATCTTGTTCTTCCCATGATTAGAGTCCTGGCAGATGACACTTTGGCACATCTGTGAGAATGTGTGGCTGAGACCTTAGAGACAGGGGTCATTGTCTGTTTTGGAGGGGACAGTCCCCTCCTGCCAACAGGCTGCCGGAGCAGGACAATAGCAAGTGGCTAATTGGGATGCTTGCGTTATTTAGAAAATACTACATGACAACATTTGTACTTTGCTTTAAATGACCCACATATTATTCTCTATATTCTCCATGCTTGAGATGGAGCAGTGACTGTCTATAATTGGGTTTGTTTCATTGGTTTCCTAAATAGCTGCTGAATAAGGAAATGGAGAATGTATCAGTTTTGACATTACAAAACTCCAATAAGGATTTTTCCACTGGTCAACATAGGCTGAAGTGTCAGTATGTCAATCAAGCGTGAACATGGCTCAGAGCAGGCAACAGTGGCTGTGAAATACATATCCAGATCACCTGATGCCTGGCACTTTGTGTAACGGGTGCATTATGGAGGCACTTTCCTTTGGTCTGTCGAGCCAATGCCATTGGAAAGGGGGTGACTCTAAGAACTACTCTCCTAAGGACTATTATTTTTGTGCCTGAATCATTTCCTGAAGGGATGTATTATTTTCCTGTGGCTCCAGAAAAAGTCTAAGGAAATTTGCATCAAAACTAAGCCAGTAAAGTTATGTTATGTAAAACTCTCCTTTATAGCTTCATCAGTTCAACCTGGCAAAGAGGAAAAGTAACAGAATGTAATGTGAGGTAGCCTTGCTATTTTCATGCCTCCAATATGAAAACAGCAGAAGCTGTTGCTGAAGACCCAGCTGGCTGTCTGAACTAGACAGTTATGAGGTGACATACCTGTGGCTGGCTGGCAGCCCAGTCTGCAACACAGTTGAGTGTGTCTAAATGGAGATCTCCAGTAGGCTAAACAGAAAAGATGCTCCTGTTAGCAATTCTGTGCTAAAAAGCATGGGAAAATATTTTCAAGGAACAAGCAAAAGGGCTGTGCACTTTCCACAACCATGTTAGGTAATTGGAATGAGGAGTTGGAAAGGTTTCTGGCTCTGGGAGGCAGTGGATCTATTGGTGATGGGTATGGACATTGGGGAATGGGTTAAAACCAAAGGAACTCAAGAAACTTCTGAAGAAGGGAAACCAAAGTAGAGAGCATTCTGCAAATGAGCAGCTCACTTGGTATGAGAGGTAGTTTTTTTGCTGTGGAAAACTGATTCTCTTACTAAGGAGACAGGGGAATCATAAAGTTTCAATCCTCAATACTGGAAAAGAAACAAGATTTCTGGAGAAGGAGGATGCTACCAGAGGAGGTTAAATTAATAACAAAATGAATGAAACTGAGAACTCAGGATAATGTAAAAAGGTCTTGAGAATAAAATTAATTGAAGTATCAAGAGACGTGGAAAACAGATCTTTGATTAGCTTTATGCCAATAACTAGGAGATAGAGTGAAAAGTAGTAAGGATTTGAAATTAGTTCTGTGTAAGGATTTATGAATAAGCTTGACATTTATAAAGCCTGATAGGAAGGTTTGTGTGACTGAAAATTTTTAAAAAGAACCCCATGGTGATTTTTGTGAGTGGACTATGCAAAAAAGACAGAAATTCTTCTGAAGTTCACTTACAATTTGCCAGACCAATCACAGCTTGGCAGCATCTGCAGCAGATCACCAAGGCAAGACAGACAGCAGGATGACTGACCCCTCATTTCACAGCAAGGAAAAGCCAACGTGTACGTTGGGAGACTGTGTGAGATACATTTGAGTTCTCATGCTGAAAGAAGATAAAAGTTCTTTATTTTTAGCATCTAAGCTTGGGGAACTCAACACATAATAAGACATTAACAAAACTTAATTTTGAAAGATTGAGAAATAGATCACAAACCTGAAAGATAGGGTTGCTTAGGTACAAATGATTTTTGCTTGATTATATTTTCAAGCAAAAGAACAGCACTAAGATCAATGGACTAAAAGAGATAGTTGATGTTTTAAAACTTTCTGTTCCACAGAAATGAAAACAATTAAGAGGTAAATCAGCTGTGGAAAAGACTATCAACAAACTAATGTGTTATGATCGAGAGAGGCTGCAAAATGTTTCTCTACATGCTTGAATGCCACGTTCTGACAATGAGAAAAGAAGACTTTGCCACTTATGAAAACAAACCAAAAGGGTTAGAAGCTTGAGTAAGCGGTGAGGTGAAAGGTCTCTATGAAAGCCCTGTAAATCAGTGGGGCACTGGTAGGGAAAAAATTTGACATGGATTATGGAAGCAGGTACCATGTATTTTAGTGCTGCTAGGCGTGAATATTTTGTAATATTTATGCAGGTTTTACCACAGTGGTGAAGCAATTGTACCAGCAGCAAGGTACAATTTAGCAAGAGCCATGATGAAGATTCTTGCTTATCTTTAAGGTGAAGACTTAAATTGCTTTCTAATACCAGTTTAGTTGAGATGAGGTTAATCCACCAAAATATTATGTTTCTTTCATGTAGTTCATCCTGTGCTTATACACAGAACTGTTCCTGCACTTGCTTTATTTTTTCGAGGAATTAAAGACATTGGAGGGTCCAGTGCAGGATCATGGTCTGGTACTGATGTCATAGTTTAGTACAATGACCCACAAATATTAAGTAGATGTTTTTTGCAGAGTGTTTTGTTCTGTTTTCTGGGATGTGTGCACATATACTGCATTTGTGGACTTTGCCATTCAATCAGCTCTGAGCTTGATTCATAATCCACTGTGTATAATATTTGTATTTTAAGGTCTTTGAAGAAGAAATTTGTTTCTGGAAACCAAAAATATATCCAGAGTCTGCAATATTGCAGGAAAATTGAGTTGTTGGAGGCATTCATGAGACAGTGTGAACATAAAAGTTATCTCTTCTTGAAAATATACACATATTTTAACTACTTCCTATGCACCCTGAATCCTATGTGGTTTTTTTCTCTTTTTCCTCACAGCATTTTTTTCTTGGCACGGTTCTTAGCTGAGGTTATTGATGGAGAAGTTTAGTGCAAAAGTCAGCATCTAATAAGTTGCTAAGACTTTACTGGAAAACAAACTGAGGGATGTTTCCTCTACTCCAGGTTGTCAGAGAGAGAAACGAGCATCCTGCAGTTTTGGAACTCTATCTTCTCTTTTTTTTGCTGCGTCTGTATTGCTTAAAGAGATGGCTACAAAGACAGAGGAAACTAACTGGGCTCTAAAGGAAACTCTGTTTTCAGCCTGGACCAGCCTGGGCAACCAAGGTTACAAGGAACTTTTTCCAGCTGAGTGCCAGCTGTGCACTGCAAGAACTGGGAAGAAGTCATTACAGAGCTTTCATATTTCTATTCTGCAACGGCAGCACATCTTGCATGCTGTATCCACAGGGGTACATGTGCATCTAGGGATGTTGTGTCTGCAACATCCCTAACTTTACCTCTTCATCTGGTAGTTAAAATCAACCCTTCAGGGCTATAGGTTCAACTCATGACAACTGCCCAGCAAAGTGGTTACCAGTGAACTCTCAGAGTCTCAATAACGATATCTCAACATTTTAGACTGAAAAGTCCATCAGCTGCCATTATGCTCCATGTGCAAACCCTCTTTGTCCTCTTTCTCCTTTAAAATTGAAGAATTTCAAAATTCAGTCAGAGAAAAAAATAAAACCTCTACAGGTGTCCTTTGTAGCCCACAGGGTAACATTAGCTGCCCATCCTTGTGTCAATGCTCTGCTGAAGGTGGCCACACTGCCCTTGTGCCTGCTGGTGTCGGAAGGCATGAGATGTACTGTGCTAATACAGGTGGTGTTTAATCCATGCATATTCCCCAGGATGAGGTACTCATAATCACAGGACACCTTCAGCTGGCAACTCACCTTGCTTGTGGTTCACTCCCTTCTCCTCCAAAGGCTCTTTGGATTTGACCTCCTGGCCACTCAGAGAAGGAGATGGGTAACTCTCAGCAGTGCCTTGATCTGGGTTCCCAAAACCTCTCTGCTCCCAGGAGCCTGGTATGACTCCCATGAGTCAGGAATGTTCCATTGTGAAAAATGGCACCTGAGAACAGGCAAGAGGAATTACCCTCTAGTTGATAGCAAGAGTTTTTTCCTGTGGAGTGCAGATGTTCATCCATTAGTCATCAGAAGACTCTGGAGTGAAATGTCAACTTCTCAGGTTTGTGAAGATAAGGAAATGTCTTAATTACAACTGCTGATATGACAATACCATCTTCTCCTCCATATAAAAATCAGAGAACAGCAGATTATGTGGTGATATGCTGCCCACCTTCAACTCATTGGAATGGTCTCCACCACAGGTGACTGTGCCGTAAAATGTTCACAAACCTTCCAAACATTTCATATCCATGACTACTTTATATCCATGACTTCAATTTCATAGCTGTGGTTTAAGACATTCTGTTGCCATTTCTCTTTATATAGGTGTTCCTGGCTTTCTTTTCTATTTTGCTAAACTTTTTGCATTTGAGCATTAAACCTTTAATGACCTCCTTCATGAGGTTTGGTTCTAGCTCCTTTATTACTACTCTCAAATCCCAAATTTAATCTCTGAGTTAGTTCATTTCATTTGCAAGCACTGTAACCTTTTTTGTTTTTTTCTTCAGCCACATCCTCAGGCTTTTCACTTTTCTTCCCCTCTGTGTGGTTCTGTTCTCCCATGAGCTCTTTCTCAGGAGTTTATTATTTCAACAAAATCACTGTTTGGATGAATTCTCTCTCACCTCAATAGGGTTTTTGTACCTCAAAATGACATTTAACGTTGCAGAAGGAAAATCTTCCTTCTTTTTTCTTTATATTAGCTCTTCAGTCATTCAGTGAAGTCCTTATTCTGTCCTCTCCCTCTGTTGCTCTGAGTGAGTAATATGTAATCTGCAGAGGTTACTTTTACAAAAGCCACCCTCACCCTTTGTCCTACACCTTATGTTAGTTCCTCTAGTTTCTTGTCTGATTGCAGTCTGGTTCTGGTGACCTTGGTGCCTTGAAGTGTGCTGATTTTTTTTTTCCATGTTCCTTTCTTATATTGTAACTTAAGAGATTTTACTGCTGCATTTGCTTTACTGGACCACACTTTTTAAACTCTGAAGGTCCTTGGCAAAATACTATAATTTTATAGGTCATTACATCCTCCTAACTTGGAGAGAGATCTGTACTTACAGCTGAATCTTCATCTGTGATTTCTCATGGTAAATTCAGTATTCTTGCATAGGCATATCAGTGAATGGTTTTAACTATGCAGTTTCTCTCATTCTGCAGCATCATTCACGATCACCACTGCAGCTTTGGCTGGTAAAGACCTGACATACTGTCACTATGTGCTCTTCTTCCACTATCCAAAGGCTCTGTGTTATCTTTCCACTACCCTCAGACACACTTCTAATTCCTATTTAATCCAGGAATAGAGTTTGGGAGTGAGAGCAGCAAAACCAATGTAGGGTTGACAGTTATGGCCACTATAACAGCCACAGAGGGAATGAGGCATATCTAAGTGACTGATTGTTATAGATAAAAAAATCTACAGCAATCATAGATTATTTGTTTGCAATTCCACTCTCATTTTTCACTAGTTATTGTTAGTGTTATTTGACATTCCATCTTCCAATTTGCTGTGGTAATGGATTCAAAGCTGACAAACAGAGTGATGAAATACTGCTTATCTCACTTTTATTTCTTGTCTGAATAAAACCCTGGTGGACAAAAACATCTTGGATAGAAACCAACTTTCAGTACTGATGCAATTAATGGTTGTTCAGCATCTCAGCTCTCCTGAGCTGATCCTACAGCCAAAGTTTTTTTCTATATTCCAGCAATATAAAATTTGCTAATTGACTCACTAATTGGTTGTCTGCCTTGCCTATTGTGTTGAAACGGGGTTTTCTGCTGTACCAAGTGTAGGAGATTGTTAGGTGTGTTCACACCTGAAAATTTGTGAATCACAAAGGTTCCACAGGTGTTTATCTTTGTGTATTCATGCAAGTTTTTTGGTACTGGGAACAGACTGGGACTCAAGCCAGGATCTCCTGATACTGTGCCCTGTCAGTATTTGTCCTGGGGTCAACCAGGATCTTCTCCTTCTTACTGGATGTGGATGGCAGAGTTATCAAGTTCTGCTGCATAAACAAATTATGCACCGACCTTTCTTTTGTGCTACTGGGAGGGGAACTCTAATTCTGACTGAACATTTGAGTAACATAGTCAAAGTACAACAAGACTTCATATTATTATATTCTCTGGGAAGTTTTCTGAACTATTGTCAGTCAGAACATTTCTGCTGAAGAGGGTTCCCTTGTAAAAGAAAATTTGACAAGGTAAAGTGTGTATTCATTTAGTTGCTTTGTAAATAAAATGCTTTATATTAAAAATTATAGGCTTTTACTGTATATCTGGAATGTACCTAGCTGACTCCTTCTGCCATAATACATCCATGGTGGCTGAGCACTGAATAATGCTGACATATAATTTATGTTGGTATGTCTGGAGGTTCACTTTTGCCCCAAATAATTAAGCTACAAGAAGCTGAATGCTTATAAACTACAAAAATGAGACAATTTAGCAGAAAATTGAAGAAATACCCTTCCAAACATTTTGATTTTTGTTTCTTATTTCTGAGTGAATTATTTTTAGGTGTTTGAATTTTTGTGGATTCCTGACCATTTCATATGCCCTGTTTTGTGACACCTTAGCCGTATGTAGATCAATAGAGATCTGTGGATTGTGAGAACACAGCCCCAACTTTGTTTCAAGAGGAGAAGCTGTGCTATGCTGTAATGAAAGGGATTCCCTGAGATGCAGGAAAGGAGTAACTTATTCTCCTTTGTCATTTTTCTATCTGTATCTCTCTGAAGTATGTTGTAATTTGTTTTTATGTGGATAAGAAAAATTCAAGAATTATGAAGAGCTCTGTGGCACTGACTTGACTTCTGAAAAGTAGGACAAGATAACTGGAAAGAATTTGTAATGAAAAGATTGTTTATTCTTAATAGCTGAAGAAATCAGCATTTTTTCAGTAATTCATTGAATTTATAGCTGATATGCCAGTGATAGAAGTGTAATAGAAACATCTCACTTCAGAGGATGACTGCATATTTTTACCTCCTGTGTTTGATTACGAATTTTTTGAGGTGTTGAAAGTTAAAAATTGCACAGTGCTCAGGCAAAAAAACCCCAACTACATCCAGTTCAGAAGGGTTTCTGGAGAGTTTTTAATTTTTTTTGAAGATCAGCATAGAACTTTTCCCCAGCATTTACAGCTGCTTTAACTCAATTGTAGTTGACACAATGCGTACATTTACACCAGACAGCCTTTGCACTGGCAAATCTTAAGAGATTTAAGATGCTTATTTTTATCCAGACAGAAATAGGCAGAGCAGTTCTCTCCCCTTGTAATCATGCTATCATCAGGTGTCACTGACTGATATAAAACTTACTTCAATGTCAAAATGATTGACATTGCACATTCTTAAAGTCTATTTTGTTGGTTACTTATAACCAACTGTTGATTCTGACTACTCATTAAGGTACAATTTATTTTCATCTGCATTAAACATATTCCAAAAACTCCCAAGAAAATCTCCTGCAACTGTATTTGGATAGCTCTACTTGGGCATCTTCTATTAGCAAAAGCTCTGATGAAACTGATGGAAATATTGGCTACCTCAGTGCTGTAAATTCAGCCACTGCCTTGCCAGAAGTGAGACATGCTTAAAGCTTTTAGACATTAATTGATAAAATATGTCCTTAGGATGGAAATTGAATCTCTGCAGGCTCCCAGCCAATGCAAAATCTTCACGGTATTTAACAGGAAACTGCTTGCTTGAGGGATGCTCTCAGTGTGACAGCTCAGGAAGGAAGCAGCTGAGATACATGGAACCTGCCCCAGTGTTTCTGACCAAATTCCAGAACAACCCTTGCATCAGGCTGGAGCAAGCGCTGAAGGACTGAAGGCAGGGGGGCAAAGGCTCAGATCACCACTGAAGACAAGGGCTGCCTGGGGAGAGGGCAGATGGCTTGGTGCAGGAATGATCTCAAAGTTCCAAACATCCCCAAAAATATGGAAATGCTAAAAAAGGTGTGTGTGGGGGAAAAAAAATGGGAAACAAAAAAAAAAATATATGTACATTTGGGATTGCAGGAGGGCTTTTTTCAGTTTGAAAAGTTCCACAGAGGAAAATGAACAATAGTAATAGTAATATAGTGATTACATGGCCAAATGTTTGCAAAAGAGAATATAATAAGTTTTACTTAGTTACTTATACCTCTAGACAGGTGTCAAACACACTCACAGCCCTTTTGTTCTCCCTGAATGTAAACAATCCCGTACTTATAGTACAGAAAAAAAGTGTGCTCTGCAGCCTTACTCTCAACGATAGCTGTGCTATTCTGGCTCCAAAGGCACTTGTGCATATTGGAAGCAAAACACTGTTAGAGACTGAGGGGGGAGGCATCCTCATACCACCTCCTCAGCCCCATGGCACAAAACATGCCTCAAAGGATGATATGAAAAAGTTAATTCTCCACTAACTTTTCAAATCAAGAGCTGCAAGCTGAATTTTCCATAGCAAATATATCTTTACTTTTTAATTTTGCCCACACATGGAACAAGTTTGGAGCTTCTTCAATTGCTTGTTTTTATGTTTGTGGTGTTAAGACCCCATATCTAAAAAGAAAGCATTAGATGGGAAGTAAGACTAGCCTGTTTTCTAAACTTAGGAATTTCTAGCACTTGGTAGGTAGCTTTAATTAAAAGCAACTAACCTCCACAAACACTGCTTCACCTAAAAAGGGAAGTTAATTAGTGATTGGGAAAGAGTTGAAGGGAAAATCTAAAGGTCCAGTTTACCTTGAATCTGTTGTGGTTTTAAGCCCAGATGGAGATGAAAGACCCCAGAGCCTCTCACTCAACCCCTCCCTCTTCCCCTCCACACTGGTGGAACGGGGAGGAGAATTTAAGTAAAATTGGTATGTTCAGATAAATATAGTTTAATAGTTGAAAATGCAGTACAATGCAATTATAACTAAGGTAAATAATAGATATAATAAAAAGAAAAAAAGTTATGCACAATACAATTTCTCACCACCAATGGGTGGTATCAGGGGTATCAGACTGATACCTCTCCACAAACCCAGATTGGCTCCTTCTGGGTACCTCCCCCCAGTTCAAGTACTGGGCACAGCATTTAATAGTGTGGTCACTTTGGGTCACCTGTCTCACCTGTGCTCCCTCCCAGTTTCTTTCATGTACCTCCTCGCTAGCAGAGCAGGAGACAAGGAAAAACAAAAGTCCTTGACTTAGGATAAACACACCTTAGCAAAAAATCAAAACACCAGTGTGTTATCAGAACTATTCTCATTGAAAATCCAAAACACAGCACTGTAACAGCTACTGCAAAGATGTGAACACACCTGGTCTTTCTCAGTTATAAATCTAAACTCTCCCAGCTTGATAAACTCTGATCCAGAACTTTGAGTCTTGTGAAAGGGTCATCTCCAATACCCTTAGAAATCAGTGTATTTGTTCTTGCTTGTGGAAGAGAATTCTTGGTTTTCTTGGGCTTTAACTGCAAGGTGATTTGTTTTAAGTCTACCTACTCATGTTCAAATCCTGTTTATTTCTCAACCCCTGAGTTGAGAAATAAAAATTCCATGAGTTCAAATTTCTGAGGGACGTTCCCACAGACCCTGAGATTCTTAAAAGAAAAGGTTTCAATTTTCCATATTGTTTCTGATCCCTTCAATTAAACTCCATTCATTGCAGCTTGGCAAACTTAATTGCAAGCTTCAAAAAGAGAAGAAACAAAAATCAGAATGATGCAGAAAGATAAGGTTGATTTTTTTTAAATTGTATCTCTCTCTCAAAAAAAAAAAAAAAAGAAAAAAAAAAAAAAAAAGAAAGAAAGACCATAAGAAATGGAAAGCCAAGAAGACATAATTTTGATTGTAGGTTTATCTTGCTATATTTTGGTAGGAAAATTAGGCCTTGTTAACTCCGCTGAAAGCAAAAGATTTGAAGGGAAGCTGGGTTTTCATTTAAATTTTATTTTATGAAACTGAAAAATATACAAAATGGCCAGAAATCCGTGGGATGAATACTTATCAATCCCATTTCTGACTCTGTTTTTTCACTTGCAAGAATGGAAGTTACCTAATAAAGTTGGAGCCAGACCAAAACTAGAGGTCACTTCATGTACTCATATGTTAAGACCTCTAATAATTTGGCTGCTCGTTCCTAGTAAAAATCAGGGGACAGCAATCACATATCTTGCTATTACACATGCATGCTTTACCTTAGGAAAGATAAAGGTGGGTGGGAGTTATTTTTATCTTCACATGGCAACAAACCCCCTGCACCCACACTGCCAATGCAATTTACAGAGGTTAAAGGGATTTTGATTCTTTGGGAAGGGAGGGGAGAAAGGCAGTAAGGCAGAAATGCTTGAGAAAAGAAGTGATCCTTACTTCTAATCAGAAGAATTTAGATTCTCCAGACATGATAACAGAACTAGCTAAAGAATTTGCTGCTATCTGTGAAGAACATTAGAAGAAGGGTATGAACTTGAAATGTGCACAGAAGAATCTTAAAACTGCTTTTATACTGTGGGGTACTGGGTGTGGCCTAATGATTGCTCTGGAATGGTCCTTAAAGCTAACACTTGCCAGAGTCTTTGTGGCTGTGTCTGATCTTGACTCCTACTGCAAGGGGAGGAAAGAAAATAGGTCAGCAAATGACAGCTTAGATATGTGTGATATGTTCAAAAGGGTGACAGCATCCTTCTGAGAACACCCTTTTTATTACCTGATATGCTTTTTCTGGACTCAATTTAGCTTGGCAGAGATCTCTGCAGATCCTCTAGTTTCACCTCCCACTCAAAGAAGGATCAACTGTGTGGTGGAAATCTAAGAGATAATTTCCAGTATAAAGGACTTAAAGTTCTGCTGAAAGTCTGAGTTGTTTGGTTTGTTTTTCAGTAATAATGCAGGTCTTTGAGATTATTTTATTGGATTATGAGGTGCTGTTAGTGGGAGAGGTGCTCAACATTTACATATTTTGGGTATGGACATCTAAAAATCCTGTAAAGGACTTTAGGGATGGCTTCTGTTTTGACTCAGCTGACACTGTAATAGAGACATAAAGGTAAGGGATACAGTATAACCTTTATTTTTCTGGAAATACAAGGAGGCACATACTGTTTTTCAAAATACCATCTTTTCTCAGCTTCCAAGGTTTTAATCAGGGGAAATGCACAGCATGAACCCTACATTCAGAGACTCTGAATTCTGGTCAGGTAGGAGTTTGCACATACAGGAAAATGAAAAATAAACACACAATGGACTGGAGTCCTCAATTTTAGAACTTTGTTTAGCCTTGAATTCCAGTTTTAGAGAAGGGTAAGAAAGGTGCTTTGTATGCTATTGAGTCAGTTTACCCTGTTTACAGCTGAATTCAAAGAAATTACAAAATATCACTTCAACACTTATTTTACCCATAGATGCTCACAGAATGTCTAACCGTGACCTGACTCAGGTGTAAAGGCCTGAGCCCGTGTGCTTGTAAGGAGGGAGGTGAAGCAATCTGGCCTAAGTGAAGTAAGAGAGAGACAAACCTGCAGGCTTTCAGTCCTTACATTTAAATGGGCACTGAAATCCAGCACCTGAACCCTGCTTTAACCAACACAGGACATCCAAGGTTTGTTACAGCTTGAAGTACTTTGAATTCAGTCAATTGGTACAAGCACGGGTGTCTGCTTGACACCCAACGCTGACCCAACATTGACCTTTTCCACCCTGCTGTGCTTTATCTGTCTGAGACATCAGTCTTTGTTTAACAGATGCTGCTCAAAAATTTTGTCTGCCTTCATGGTCAATGTGCGATGCCCTCCTGGCCCTGAGCTGCTGGAAGGCACATTTCTCTCCATGGCTGGATTCCCATTCAACAGGTGGGTCTCAGCAGCAGAGGGGACCTGTCTGGAGGGAAGAGAGGCTGGTGGCCTGCATGGACAATAACAGTGTGTCCCAGCTAAGAATGAGTTGACCTCCAGACCTGAATGATCCATACAGGCAAATACTTTGTGTGAGGACACTCCAAAACACAAGCTGATGTAATCCTGTATGTTTGGATTTTTTTGGATAACATTAAAGTCATGGACAGAATTACTATGTAACAAGAAACATATGATGTTTTTTCTTTTCCTAAAAATGCATCCTTTAACTTCCTTAGAGGAATCTAGAATTATTTTCCCTGAAACATACTGATTGAAGCACACCTATTTCATACGGTTTGCTTAACACGTTCTAAGAGAAACATAATTAAATTTCATGAATAAGATCCTTCCACTTGCATGCATGCTTTGATTCAGAAATTCAAAGTCAGTGAGCAGCTGTAATAGAAACAGTAGTCTTTATAGGGAGTTGCACAATATATAGTAACTTTCTAACTTGTTTAAATAGAAGGGTTATATTTTTTCATTCCAGAGTCAACCTTGCATTCTGCATAATAGCTCTAACACACAGGATGAATAATTTTATTATGCAAATAATCACATGATGATTTATCCTACAAAGTATCTGTTGTCTCCATAAAGCAGAATTGAATCAAACAGGATCCCAAGCCTCCTGTTATTCTTTACCATAAATGTGGCACTAATTTGCCCTCCATTTGCCCTCAGTGCTGATTGTAAAGGGTAGCCTGTGCCGTACTACTGTGGTAACAGTCATGAACACATCTGTGAAATGGCTAAAGTGTGCCTCTTGATGGGAAAAGTGAGAGGGCAGACACCAAGACACCTGTAGGACATTGCTTGTGCTGTGCACAAGTCAGACCCCGAGACACAATAGGAAGGGTGATGGTCACATATGTGGAAAAATTGAAATTTTTGATGTGGGAAAGTATTTCCAAATCTGGTAGAACTTGGAAACGCAGAGGTTTGTGTTTGCCATAGGCAAATCTGTAGGTCATAGCCATATTGATGTTCTTCAGACATTCCTCTCCTTTTCCATTTTTCTTTGCATCTCTCTCTTCCCTGTCTTTCTATTTAAACATCTACACATATCAGAGATATCTTAAAGGTTAAAACAGTCCATGCAGTATTTATTCTACCTGCCCAGTATTCGTTGAGATGTAAGATTTTCTGCCTCCAGCCCTGAACTTTTCTCTCACCAAATAATCCAAGGTGCAAGTGGACTCAGGACATCTAATCAGGAAACTAAACATAAGTCTTTGACTAAAAAACTTTGAAACAATCAAACAGAACTGTATAACCAAGCACAGGCAGGAAAACCACTGCAACTTCATACAAACTCTAAGTACTATTCACTTATTTTCCTTCCTATTTGAACTCTGCAACCTTTTTAAGATCTGATTTACTTGCTGGAAAGCAAACATAAGGGAAGTTATTTCACAACATAAGGCCAGAAATACCAAAATTGGTGCATTATGTAGTCTTATAAGCATAACAGCAACCCACAATTGGAAGCATTGTGTAGGAATATTAACCTCAAATTTCTGTTTGAGAATGTGCAACAAGTTCAAACCTTGTGTGGGCTAGTCACTTAAGAGTTGGACTTGATGACCCTTGTGGGGCCCTCCCATCTCAGAATATCTCATGATCTGGAAGTGTGGCAAATATGGTTCTTACTGTAAAAACAACACTGTCAAGCTGCACTCAATGCACTGTCACTCTGTCCTCAAGGCTCTCATATAAGCTTTCAAGACAATTTTTTTTTTATTTTTGACATGCACCACTAATGAAATCAATGGAATAAATAACCCAAAATTTTCTGTGGGATGCTGGTCTTTGCAAATGAAGGTAAACAGCAACATATTAAAAACTTGTCATGGTAATTAACCTTGTTTTTAATATGTTGCTGTTTACCTTCATTTACAATGTCAAGGTCTGGGACTCCACTGGTCAATTAAACTTCATCTTCAAATCTGCAACATCAGATTTGATTGACTCATTAGAAGTGTTTGTTTGCGTAGGTTTTTCTTTCTTTTCCAAACTTCAGCAGATCCAAATTCTATGACCAGCAGCTCTCACACAAGAAATTGTTGTTGGTTCATTTGGAGTTACAACCCTTGGATGTGGTGGGTGGGGAAGAGCTCTCATAATTGTATGGATCAGTAGTATTTCTAATTATAATATGTACACATGTATATTATATATATTTGTTTCATTTACTCCACTTTACAGTGAAGCAATCAAATGCAGAATGAGATCCATGAACATCAATATAAGTTGGTCTACAAATAGTCTTGCAAGTGCAAGAGCAGCTCCAGGTGACAGTTTCTCACTCTGTTCCAGATGATGGAAGTCCCAGCTGGCAAATTTTCACATCTTGTATACTCACTGTGTATATGTGTGTGTGTAAATCACTCCTATGATACATGTTAAATAGACAATTTGCATATTATTTCCTCTGCTTAGGGACCTACCTTGCTCCATTGCTTTACAAAGAATTTACATTTACCTTTGGTCACAGCGACATTAGGAACCTTCAAAGGTCTGCAAGAAATGTGAATTACTCTCCTTGTCATGACTGGGAGATATTTGCTCTGCATTATACGTAATGCCAGATGATCAACGCTGTCCTCCAGCAAAGACACAGCATGGGAGTAGGGAGCAAAGTGTCCAACTTTATTCCCAGCTCAAAGCATTTGGGAGCTGTGAATCTCCTCTCCTCACTTCTCCTCCAACAACATCACAAGGCTAACCTTTTGTATATCTGGTTGTTAATCACAGAATTGTTTAAGTTACAAAAGACCTTTAAGATCTTCAAGTTCTGCCATTAACTTAGCACTGCCAAGTCCACCACTAAAGCATATCCCCTGGAGCCACATCTGCACCTACACACAATTTCACATCTTTTAAATATTTCTAGGGATGGTCCTTAGAGCAGTCTGTTTCGGTGCTTGACAACCCTTGTGGTGAAGATTTTTTCCCTTATATCCACTGCAAACTGCAGTTCTGCTGACACCCCTTCTTATCTCTAAGAACTGAAAATTCAATCATTTCATGATGTCTTTTCTCAAGACAGAGTCCAACCATTGCATCACCCACCAGTCCCTCTGCCTTCACAAAGAGCAGGTCCAGAGGGGCATATCTACCAGTTGCCTCCCTTACCAACTGTGTCAGGAAGTTCTCTTCCACACTCCCTGGGAGCCTCCTGGACTGTTTGCTCCCTCCTAAATCATATTTCCAGCAGACCTCTGGTAAGTTGAAGTCCCCCATGAGAGCAAGGGCCAGAGACTTCTCCCTGCTGCTTATAGAATATTTCCTGTGTCTCTTCATTCTGGTTGGGTGGTCTATGGCAGAATCCCAGCGTGATATCTGCTTTGTGATTGTCACTATCAAGCTCTAGACAGTCACAACAGCCCCTAACATACAGGGCAAACCCATCAGTCTCCTTCCTTGACTGTTCAATCTGAAGAGTTTATAGCCATCCATTGCAGCACTCCAGCTGTGAGAGTCATCCTAGCATGTTCCCATGATGGCAGCTATGTCACAATTTTCCTGCTGCACAGTGGCTTCCAGCTCCTCCTGTTTGTTGTCTGTGCTGCAGGTATTGGTATAGGTGCACTTGAGCTATCAAGCCCTGCACCTTTTTTGAGGGCCAGGCCCTAATTTGTATGTGACTATTCTCAGCTGCTTTGGTGTTTTCTAACATTGATAACCCCCCATCTTGGTTGACTTAGAGTTTGTTGTTTTTTTTCTTTTGAGCCTTGCATTTTCTGTCTTTCTTGCCTGACCATGAATTTAGAAACTTTCTCTTAAAAGAAAAAAAACCCAAAAAACCTCTTTTTTAGTCACAGGATGCTGGGAGCGGGTGTTTATGGGAAAATACATACACTGGTGACATAATCAGAAAACTCAAAAGAGCTTCCAGCAGTATAGCATTTCTCTCAGCTTTCCTCAGTTCTGGGCATGAATACTCAGCTGCTCTGATCCTGAAACCACGGGTCTGGGGCTTTCTTCAGCTGTCTGCAGCACGAGGGCTGGAGCCCAAGGGTCAGCCTCCCCCTCTAACTTGCAGTTGCAATTCGGGAAAGCATGGGCTATGGAATGGAACCCACCTGGAGAGAGAGCCATCACTGCTGTACCCTTTCCACATTAATTTGCACAGCGGCTGAGGGCCCAGTGACAGCGTGGTCCTCTGGTCAGAGGAATTACCCAATGGCAGAAGGTTGTATGCTATGGAACAAGAAGTTTTTAGTTACAAACCTTGTTGTGGGTTAGCCTTGACAGGCAGCTAATCACCACAGAGCTGTTCACTCCCTGCTTCCAAACCGAAGTCCCATCAGGAAGGAGGAGAGAGAAAAAGAAAAGAGAAAATTTGTGGCTAAAGATAAAAAAACCTAAACCCCAAACAAACAAGCAAAAGCAAACTTAAAAAGAAGACGTGTGAGAAGAAAGCAAACAAAACAAGTGATACAAAATGCCTAGAAAACTCCTGAGCAAAACACAAGTAACCTCTGTAAACCTCATGGAATCTGCCTGGTTATGCCCTCCCAGCCTATTCACCAAGGGGGAAGCAGAGTAAGAAACAGAGAAGGCTGTGTTCAGCAGCAGGTAAAACACTGGTCTGTTACTGGCATTGTTTTGGTCATAAATCTAAATCACAGAACCATACATGCTCTTATGAAAAAAATTGACTCCAACCTAGTTAGGACCAGTATAATCTCCAGTCTTTGAAAAGAAAAGATTAATCCAGGGCTGCTGTTAGGAAATGCTAGCAATGATTTCAGTAGAATTTAGTGCCTTCTCCTTATTCTTTTTCATTTGTATAGCTCCTCTGAGCTGCAGGAAAGGATCTGAATAAAAGAAAAGGCAAAGTAAACCCTCAGCCTCCTGGGACAAAATGTTCCTGCTGGTTTCCTACAATATTACTTCAAAGCAAGAATATTGGGAACAGCTACAGAACTGAGTATGATGAACCATGGGTGTACTTAATGTTATTCAACAGAAAATGTGCCAGGATAAATCCAGGAATATCAGTCGCTGTTGTGCTGGGAACAATGAGTCAGACAGGTTCTCGGTGCACTCCATCACTCTCTGAGCACTTGCAGGGAGGCTGAAGAAGTGCACGTGCCACTCCTTGCTCTGCTTGCAGCCATGATTAAACATGAGCTGGTACTGTTGTTTTTTGGTGCCATCGGGTCATATTTCCCTGGAAATCCAGAGTCTTTGGACTTCAGCGATGCTTGAGTTTGGAGGGGCATCTGTGTTTCCCATTACTTGCCAAGACAAGCATTGCATTTGCAGAGTCTTACCTTGATCTTTAGTAAAGACAAGGCTGCCTCATTTGGGAGCAGGTGGGCTCTTTGTTGGTCCTATTTTTGTTGTGTGGGGTCTTCTTCAGCAAATCCATTCACAGGATCATTTTTAAGTTGTTATAGAATAATTTTAAAGGACAGAGGTGGGGTGGATATTTGAAGAGTATTTTGGATTTTATAACTGTGTGCTGAGCACACGTATGTGTGTAGGATATGTGCTGCATGATGTGGGGGCAATATTCACCATGGACCTTACACAAACCAATGACCATGATCACAGAATCACAGAATATGCCAAGCTGGAAGAGACCCACAAGAATCACTGAGTCCCACTCCTAGCCCCTCACTGGACCACCAAGAGTCACATCCTGTGCCTGAGAGCATTGTCTGAATTCTTCTTGAACTGTCAGGCTTGGTGCTGTCCCCATTTCCCTGGGGAGCCTGGGTGCCCAACCAACCTCTGGGTGAAGAAACTTTTTCTGATATTCAACCAAAACTTCCCCTGACACAACTTCAGGGCATTCCCAGTCACAGGACTCACCCCTCCAGGTTTCATTTATGCCAATGATGTCAAATTTCTGGGACTGGGACAAAATCTCAAGCTCCTCATGTTTGTTCCTTGTCTCATTAGTGCAAAAATATTTCAGGTGTGGTACTTTGTAGCCAAGACCTCTTAGAGCAGACTGGGGGATTCCATTAGTGCTCATTTTCTCAAATTCTGGCAGACCATCCCAGCACTCATTAGGGCAAGCCTGCTATTTTCCCTTTCCTTCTTCCAAGCTAGTTTAAAGCTTTATCAAGAAGACTTCTTAGCACCTGTGTTAGACCTTTCCCTCCTAGACAAATCCCATCAGGTGTCAGTAGACCAGGTAGTGGGTACATCCTCCCATGGTCAACAACCTCAAAGCTTTTCCACTGTCACCAACCCTGGAGCCAGGTATTGACTTGATGGATCTGCCATCTTCTATAAATAGCAGTTTTTGTTACCAGAAGAATTGAGGAAACTACTACCTGTTCTCCTGATCCCTCTAGTAATCATCCCAGGGCCCAGAAGTCTCTTTTGTTTGCCCTTGGACTTCGCTTTACTGTTTCATTGCTGCCAGTTTGAGCAACCAAGAGCAGATAGTAATCAGAGAGCCTTACTTGTCTGGAGGGTTTTCCAGTATGTCCCTTATCCATGAGCCTGGGAGATAAAAGACTTCTCGGTGAGTGGGGTCCAGTCTGTGCACTGGATCCTCTGTTCCCCTGAGAAGGGAGTCCTCTATTACAACCACCCTTCTTTTCCTCTTAACAAAGGAGGTTTTGATGTGAGGTACAGGTGGTGTTGCTTTAGGGGCATCCCAGAAAGATTTTCACCCCTCTCTTCAGTTCTCTGGCCTTCTGGTTCCAGAGCCCCAAAACTGCTGCAGAAGTTACCCAGTCCTCCTTGTCAGATTCTGAGAAGGAGGAACCTTCTTCCTGGTATGTGCAGTGACCTGCATCCAGCCTTTATCTTTGAGAGACCCTCGGCTAACAGTCCTTTGACTAACTACCCAGAAGGGTTCTGAGTCCATGATGAAGACACTAAAGACATTTTTCTGCATGGCATTTTTTGAATCTCACTCTTTTTGATAACAAAAAGCACAGATAAAAATAGTAATTTCATCTCAGAGTGTGTTTTAGAGTGTGTTCTCAAAAGGAGCAAACCCAATTGACGAGAACTGAATTTCCCCTAAGTGTGAGGAGGCTGCAATGACTGCATTTACACACACCTGTGCTCTGCCCCATTCTTTATAGACTACAAACTCACAGCTGGGGACACTCACCAGAAACAGTCTCTTCAAGCATCTTCTTCTCATAACAAAGAGAGAGATTGTATTTATTGCTTTTCTTGGAGGAAAAGTGTTTCCCTTATATATACAGTAAGATATTGCTCTAACTTTCTCTCTAAAGAGCATAGACAACTTTTATGGTACTTAAAAGTCTTTCCTTTAGTAAACAGCCCCAGAATTATTAAACCCTTCAAGGGCTCTCATAGCAAGGCTTCTCTTACCACTTAGGTAGTACAGGAGGTGCCACAAGCAGATGTTGTGAAAGTTGCAGAGAAGAATCAGTGTTTAGTACAGAAGGTAGAAAAAGACAGTGATGAATAAATGAAAATAAATTTGTCTCAACAAACATTTGTCAAGGAGCCTAATTTCTGTGGTATGGACCAAAATTGCTGCTGACATTTTCTGTAATGAAGTTTCTTCTGATTTGCTCAGTCTCCATCTGCACTCTGACTCATCCACTTTATTCCTGGACTGGGCATGTAAGACAGACCTTCACATCCACAGGACCCTGGCATCCTTCTGCAAAATGCTCCAACTAGGAAAGGCTGAGGCAGATGGGTACATACAGACCAGGGGCTGTCCATTTGCCACTGTATAAAATAAGGCCTTGACTGAGAAAGATCAGTTTTGTATCCAGATTCTTCCTTCCACCTTTTTCTTTTCCTAATATGAAGTGTTCATTAAACTTTGTTCTGAATGCTTAAAAGAGTGGTTGTGTCTCCTCTATTTTTTTTTTTTTTTTTTTAACTTTTCTGGCTGGATTTATAGGCAATACAGTTTGGCATAGCTCTATTGAAATCAGATGAACTACCCCAGTTTCCACCAAATGATGCAGATCTGGGGTTTAAAATGCATATTCAGAATGAAAGAGTCCTGTAAAGAAAGTAGCTGTAGCTAATGAGGCAAGGATTTTAGCTAGAGATTTCAGAAGTGTATTTATGGGCCCTAGAGCCACATTTCTCATAGCTAGGGAAATAATATCTGTTCTGCAGCTTGTTTAATAAAATTATTCTCTGTTTCAGGAGAATTAGCAAGTCACACTGCATTTAGAAACTGCTGCATTGGTGTTACATAAAGTTGAAAAAGGATAACACATTTGACACATTTAGTGGTCCAACATGTGTGTTGTGTTTGTTTTTGGAAAATATTCTATTACCTGTCCTTCTCTGCAGACAATCATTGGCTCGTCAGTGTGAATAATTTGTTTTGCTCTGGAAACTTCCAGCCCCTGCTAGGATTGACTAAGAGGAATTGTTGTTTCAGCAATGGTCTCTGTTGATATGTTGTGTATTAAGCAATAAGCGGCTGTTGAAATTGATTAATTGTTGAAGTGGAGATGAGCTTTTAAGGCAATTTCAAATTCTGTTCATTGCAGTCATATTTTTTTATTAAATATCCCCTTGTTGTGCTGTTATGTACAAGATGAATAGAACTTTTTTTTTTATAAGGCTTCTCAGTGTCATACATTACCTTCTAAACATTTGGGATATTGGAAAATCCCAGATATCAGCAGCTCTATTTCCAAGCTTTCACCAAGGAAGGAGAAAAGGATAACCTTGTCCTTTAAAACATATTTGTCTGTGGTTTCTTGTGTGACAGCAGATTCTTTTTTCCACTTTGATATATATAGGACAAGGAGAATAGCCAGAGCAGGTCTGGCCCAAGGTTGATGAAGGCCAGTCTTCTGCAGCTGGCAGCAGACAGCACCAGCTGCTTCAAAAGAGCAGACAAGAAGTTTCACAGCTAGTGGCAATTTGAAAATTAACCTTTGAGAATTTTTCTCCCAGCTTCCACGGGTGGAAAATTTATTTATGCCTAGAGACAAGAAGGTTTGCAGGTCTTGCTTTTCCTTCCCCACCCCACCCCCCCAACCCCCCCCGCCTTTATTTTTTTCCTTTTTCTTTAGGGTTTGCTACTATAATTCTGTCCATTCTTGATACTTGTATAAAATCTTGGATCTTTTTGACTGCTGTGAAGCTCTTGGCCGTGATGATATACTATGCCAAAGACAGATTAATTGAAATTGGTGTGTCCTTGTATTAGTACAATATATGTCACCTTCCAGTCTGAGCAAGTCTGTTGTTTCTAACAGTTTGTGTTGTTTGTGCCTGGTTAGTTGCAAGTTTTAGGCCGCAGTGGCTTGTTTACTTACTGTTATACCTGTCCCCTTTTTAGCTCTTGGGTCTTTTGAGTGCAAGTTCTTCAAAGCAGGCTGGTCTTTACACAGCTTTTATACAGCACTCAGTTCACTGTGAACATCAGCTATTTGCAAAAGAAAGATATGCATAAGAAAGATAAGTCCTGGGGAACTGAACATTGCTAGCATATTCTGACTCTTATTTGACTAAATGTGAGTAGAAAACAAAAAAAAATCCAAGCAAAATCAACACCTTTGTGAATGAAATGTGTTACTGATGTCACTTGCTCACAGTGGATACCAAGGTACAAGGTCTTCTGATCCAAAGATTTGAGGTACCTAGAGGAGTTGTGAGGCTGGAGTATTTTGATGGCCATAGGTCTTTTTCATTTCTCTGCTTCCCACTTTGCTGGGGTTTCTTATCTGTAATGTGAATGATCCTGAAAATGATGGCATATTTAAGTCTGTGAGAGTCTTTTATGCTGTCAGAGTCCTTCCACTGAGTCTCCTGGGGCTGCTCCTGTTTGCACTCTGCAAGGTGAGAATGGGGCAGGGAAGTGCTGTGTTGGCTGGGGAACATGAGCTACTTCCCTGCTGCTCCTTATGGCTAATCTGTGAACTGACAAATTTAAAGACTCTAAGAACACCTAAACTTGACATCAATTTATCAATTTATACTTTCACTCAGAGCCTTTCTGAAGAATTTGACTTAAAGGGAACAGGTTTCATGTTAAGGCAAAACTGAGTCTATCTTTGTTCTGTTTTTGTAGGAGATGAGGTAGATTTGCAGTAGAGACTGCATAGAAAGGTGTGGATTATTTTTTTTTTTGTTTTGTTTAACTCTGAATCAACTGAAGTGGAGTTGGAAAGGTCTACTGAGAGAGATGGAAAAGTTCAAGCTCAACGTTAAGTGATTTTACTCTTCTAGTTTGCCACTTCTTTTTGTGAAGAGCTACATTTTGATTTTGCATGGTGCTTTCTTCAGTAGGTGTTTTCTGGGAAATCTAGAGAGGGTGGAGTTATAAGTGATACAGGCCAAGCCTTATACCAGATGGAAACTTAAATTCACGTAGTATGGCCATTATAAACCCAATGCTCAATTATTTGTGCATCTGAAAAGATATGACTGCCTCTACAGTTCAGGAAGGAACCTGGATCTTAAAGCAACTTCTTTTTATTCAGAGACTCCTCATAGCAGCTTTTACAGCACAGCTTGTCACTATGTTTAGTTTTGCTGCAGTCCTACTGCTTGTGTGAATGTGGCTTGCACAATAAATATGTCTGTCTGTCTGTCTATGTTTGCAGAGGGGAGGGATCTGGGTCTCATCATACTTGTGAATTTGTGTGTGAAATTATAGAGTCACATCAGGGCAATCATGTTCTAGCTGATCTTTAAAGCCAGATCTCAGGCTATACTAAAATTCAAGGTAAATCACTGCTAGACTTTTCACTATGAGTAATCCAATGTGATGTGAAGTAGGGGCACAGTCCTGTGGAAATGGAGTGACTGAGATTGTTTCCATTCATTGTTGGCAGCATGGCAGTGATTTATACCAGCTGAAATCAGAATAGGTGACACCTCACAGAAACATGGCATTTCTGGTTTCATAAAGTGGTGGAGATTTTTTTGTGTTTGTGCCATACTGTCCTGCTCTCCGAGTGCTACTTTGTCAAACAATAGCCATTTCAGGGCTGGTTTATCAAGTCTTCACAGATTTGTGCTAATCAGTATTTGTCAGAAAGCAACGTATTTCTTTTCAGCCCAGGAAAATAATTCAATTGGAAAAAAAATATCATTCAATTGCCATAGTTTATCTGCATGATATATATCATCAGTGCAGAGCAGTGGTATCTCAGGAGCCCTCAAATGCAGAACCTGTGCTAAGAAGAAAATATGAGAGCTAATTTTTCTTTTAAGTTACTCTTAGGGTTTTTTTTATTTCTGTTCTCTGATGAGGGCAGAGACTTTTCCCCCCACAGGCTTGTGGGCTTTATGTGTGCTGGTCTCAATGGAGGTTCCTGTGCTACAAGCACTTTCTGTTCACGCAGAGATATGTGCAAACCTTGGGCACCAGTCAGCCCTTCCAGCTCTTCACCAAAATAGGAATTGCAGATGGCAGCACAAGGAAGCATAGGTGGGGCCAGCACTCACAAAGAGAGGGGAAATATTTTGCTGGATATCATGAACATTTTCAGCTTTTTGTATGATGACAGAGTTCTGCCCTCTAAATCTCCCCTTGAATGACTCAAGAAACAGGTGCAACTTCAGATGAAACAGATGTTGGGATAAGAACCATTAAATTTCACAAAAAAGATTTGCTTCATAATCCAGATTTTTCTAAGCCTGGAGGAACAAAAAAGATGCAAGTAGTGCTTTCAGGGAGGAGAAATGCTGTAGTGGTATTGATTAGGAAAATTTCTATATCTCAGGCTATTTAATTTCTCTTTGGTCTTTCTGTTTTATACTGTTATGTCCTGCTCAGTGCTTTTATCAGTTTCCTTGGCAGAGCTTTCTCATTTATGATTATCTGACTCTGCTTCATTTTTATGCCCGTATGGTGGGTTTATTGGATTGGAAAGTTGACTACAAGCCATCCAGGGAGGCTGTCAGCAGTAGAATATCACATTACTGAAGTGAACAGAAATTCAGCTCCTGTACATTTTGATGCTATTTGCTGAACTAAACAGAAACATCCTGAGATATTTCCCAGAAGGTGACAATTTTTCACTTTGATATGGTCATGCTATCAACAGGCAACTGGCCATAGCTAAAATAATGTCCTCAGCATTGTATAAATGCACATAAAACATGAGTTAAGGATGTGTGAAGCAGCCAGAATATGGAATAGCTCAATGTAGTTTATACCCTATGTCCAAATATGGCTCTGCTCATGAAAGGGAATGTCAGGGCAAAGATTATGGACAGATTTTGGGGATCTTGGATTAACCACAGGCTAAAGGTGTAACTAACAGCAACTAACCCCAAACTGCTCTCTAAAGTCTTATCCCATTTTCAAATTCTCCGTGAGACTTATACTCCAAAAAGTCATTGCATCACAACTAAACATGTTTGTGTTTAATCTTGGCTTCTGACTACACATCTGAGCTGAAAAAAGAGCTATAAAGCCTAACTGAAGCAGCCCTCCCTCTTTCAGAATCATTGCTCAATTGGAATATTACGTACTGATGCAAAATTTCCTAATTTCATGACTGGAGGAAAAGCCGTCTCTCTTTTTAAAGAAAGGGAACCACCTGCTAACCAGAGAGCAGCACAATATATTAAATTGACATTGATTTTGCAGACAGTATTGCCTTCATGTAGTTAAAAAAACAGTCACGTTTTTATCATGAGAATAAGCTGGTGCTGTACATGACATTAAATAACACTTCCTGGATGGAACAGTTAGAGAGGTGGAGAAACTAATAACAATTTAAGTTCTTCATTTGGTGCAAAATCAGTTTATTGTATTGACAGACACATAAAGAAACAGGCTGCAGGGTGGTGAAAATGTAGGCAGGTTGACTGATATTAGAATATATAACTAGGAATAATGGGATAAGTTAAACAGAGAGACCCTCATAACATGAACATCTTGCACTGCAAAATAGTCTCCCCTAGGATAAGAAGGAACAGTTATCTTATTAAATGAGTCATTTAATATGATCGGAAAAAAAGTTGAAAATATGCTGTAGGGAAGCATCCTGGAGACAGACTACTAGAAATTACTCTTCATTGCCTGTGATTATCAGCAGTCACATTTTTTCCTTGTATTCAAAATGTGGAAGCAAGGTAAATGGAGGTTGTGCCTTTCAATTGCTCGGTTGCACAAGCTGAAAAAAATGAGTGTTGCTTTCTTAATGACATTACTTAAGTGAGGAGCACTGACCTTTTCTTTACAAAGGTGAACAGGAGACATACTTATTAACTGAATAGACAAGGAATTGCCAGCATGTGAGTTCATGCTCAGGTAGGAAGATCAAGCACTTAATTCCAGTGCAATGGCAGGAAGACCCCTCAGACACCTCCAGCAGTAATGCATGCTTAATCAAGGGGGAACAGGTTTTTTTCTTATACAAGCACTTGGAATTTCTAATTAATTTGTGCAATATTTATTAAATCATGGCTAAGGAGTTTGCCTTGTCATCCTTTTTATTCTCTTCCTACTCTCAAGCATTCAGAGAGCCAACTATTTTTGAACTTGATACTTCAGGTTTTTAGTGATTTAAATGCATGAGGGTGTTACTGCTCCTGAAATAAGTGGAACAGTTATTAACTTCAGTTGGCACAGCTTTAGACCTTAAGTCAGGAGAAAGAAACTTACTACTTATCCTTTCCCCCATCACTTTGTGAGAGCCTTCAAATTGCTTTGCTGAAAATTTCCTATTGCTACTGACTCCTATAGATTAAACTCAACAGAAAAAAAAGAAAAAAAAATGGAAGTGAGATATGACCTGAGCAGAAATCCCCTTATTCACCTGGAAATTAGATAGTTTTTCATTCAACAGCTGTCTTACAGTCTTTAGCCTGTGGCTGCTCAGTACACTGTCATACAGTAACAGGCAAAGTGATCTAAGAGTGCTGTAGGAGCTCTGGTCCAGAGGGTGAAATGGGACCAGAGGACCCCTGAAGAAAGCAAATTCTGCTCAGTATCCACTCAGAAAGAGTGCCTGGCTGTGTGAATTCAGATTTGGTAACTCAATGATCAGTAATGGCAATAAAAAGTTTTCTCATTGAGTGTGGCTTTGGGAACAGATAAGCAGTGTGCCAGACACAGTAGTCAGATGCTTTTTCTTGCCTTTTAGACACTGAAAAACAAAGATTTAGTGTGTGCATGGATGAATGTCCACATACACACAAATACATACAATTACAGTCTATTTTCTTGCATACCTAAGGCTTATGAAATAGAAGGCAGATGTCACAGACAGATCAAAGATATTTAACTAGCAAAGCCTTAGCAATGTCCATTATCTCTGGATAAAGGAGATGATTGAGATTTAATACTCTTCCTAAGCCTGTGCGAATGGTGGAGAACAATACTGCTCAAATTATTGAAGAGAGGTCCTGCTCTCAGAGAGCACAGGTGTGACCACTTATAAGAGCAATGGGTAGTCAAGTAAGGACTGCTCTAGGGTTGAACAACTTGTTTTTGTGCTAGTCAATGCTCTGCTGCATGACTCTCCTATCCACTATTTTGCAATGTCTTTGGAGCCAAAGTTAATCTCTCTGTTTTAACTCTTCCCATCTGGGAAGCTCACTCAGAGTCTCTCACTGCGGCTGGGCTGCCAACAGCAAATGGCATAAACTGAACTGTTACTCAGACATGTCAGGAGATTAAATTTCTCTTACACTGCTAATCCTCTGGGGTTTTAGGCATGGCCAAGTGCTATTGCCTTACCTTGCCACCTATAAAAGTGTGCATGTGACTGAAAGGCACCAGATGTGTGAGGAAGCTGGGTAATTTTGGCCTCTTTCCCTCCCTCCTCCCCAGCTCTCTGACAACACTGTCCATAGCCCTGACCTCTGCTCCCAAGGCAAAACACTCAGGTCACTATCCCTGCTCTTCAACTCCCCCACTCCCAGCTCTGGTTCCCACACCTAACCTACTAATCCTTATTTTGCTGGGTGTGCAGATGCAGCCTGGCTAACACCTGTATGGTCTGAAACAGGTGTGCAGCAAACAAGGAGGTTGTGACATGCAGCCCTGGACAGAAAGCAAGTTGCTATTTATAAGCTTCTGCTTTAGGGGTATGTATTTCTATTCAGAATCAATTGATATGGTCTTGATAAAACACACATAGCTCAAAAGGAGTCCAAACACCCAGTTGTGGGCATAATACTTGTGAGCTGTGTGCAATTTCTCTCTTCATATGGTTTAATTTGGTCACCAGTGTTAGACACAAAGGATCCTGAAGCATTTCAGATGTCATTTATGTCCCCCAAA
Source organism: Cettia cetti (assembly GCA_013401135.1). Taxonomy (NCBI): domain Eukaryota; kingdom Metazoa; phylum Chordata; class Aves; order Passeriformes; family Sylviidae; genus Cettia; species Cettia cetti. The sequence goes on from VZUI01050135.1 coordinate 37,905, forward strand.
AGTGTTATTCTTATGGCAGTCTCCCTTGCATGTCACAAATCCAACTAAAAATATTCATTCCTTCCATTTAGGATGTACTTTGTTTCTCCTTCAAAGGAGTATGGAAAAAATCCTTACATACTGTCAGTAAAAGCTGTATGTAAGAAGCCACACTACTTTTTTTCTTTTATTTTCATGTTTGGTTAAAGGTGAGTTTAACTTTTTATTTATGAACTTTATTTGTAAGGAACACCAATTGACCAACTGATAGCCAAAGTTTTATTCAGAATTTTATCTGGACATTTGTTACATCTGATCATAATTATGCTTTGCCTCTTCAAGAAATAAGGGACTAATCCTGCCTCTGTTTAAAAAAAAATGTAAACACATTACAGTTGCAGTCTTGCATATATCTGTTTGAATACCATTGTAATTCTGCAAAGGATACTTGGAAACAAGATAGGTGATCTCTGTGGATAAGGCATTATCATGCTGCAAGTGAAACTGAATATCCAGAGTCCTCAGTCAGTGCTTTCAGTTTGAATGGGCAATAATCAGGCTGTGAGATTCACTATGGGGATGGACTGCAGGACTGTTTTGAACATAAAGAACTCTCCGGATTAAAAGAGGCCAGAGATTTGTGCACAGACTCTCTCCTGCATCCTAATTTTTAGAGTGGCCATTTTTCTACTACTTTGCTTTGATCATTCTGATTAATCATCCTGTGTGTGAGTATCTCACCATAATGAACTAATGGCTTTTCAAGTTCTGATGTCCTGGTACAGAATCAGAGCCCCAAAGGGAGGGGAAACACCCCTTGAACAAACTGCCTGTCTTGTCCCAACCTGGGCAAGGGCAGCCTCAGCACAAACTGCAGCTAAAGCACTCCTGCCTCCCATTCTCCCAGTGCAGCTCTGGCAACTGGTTCCCAGCAGGAGCTGTGCTGGGAGCTAGAGCACCCTGCAGGGAGCAGGCATGTGGAGCTCAGGAGGGCAGAGGGGATGGGGAGCTGCTGTGCAAATATCCTCATTTTTTTATTCCTTGGCCCCAAAAGTTTTTGTCTGTCCACATTTGACACTGGAGAGGAGAATGGGGGAAATACTCTCTGATTGCTTCAATTTATACTTTGTGCAGGTTCTGTTACCTCAGTATGTTACCTCAGCTGTTTTATGAAATTATCAGGTTCTTTCCCTAAAGCCACTTGCAGTTTTTGTTTCATTTCAGTCATCAAGAGCTGGTAAGAAAGTGATTTCTTACTGTATTTCAGCTAAATATTTAGATGGTTTAGCTTTTGATTAGAAGTTCATTTTTAAATTTAGTTATTATGAGTTGTTAAAAAGAAGAAAATCAGTTTAGCTTTTTTCCACGAAAAAACATTTACATCAGGGGAAGGCATGAGCAGAATGTATCTGTTTGTTAAAAAGCTGCTGTGCATTAGATCCCAGTATATTACACCAGCACGATGTTAGTGCCCAGGAAAAGTTTGCAAACCTGTTTATTTTTGTATGAAGCTGTTATCTTTCACAGCACAACAAGGAAAACAGCAGCCTTGAAAAGAATTTTGTGCTGGATAAACATGAGAGGGTTCTCTGTCAGCCTCCCATTGAGCATGTAGGGAGCAGTGGCTGTGACATGGGGTTTGAGGGATGGTGCCAGATGCCTTTGTGAGACAAACGGCTGTGACTGGTGCCTGAGATAGTGATGGATGAGGCTACATGGCCCAGCTTGCCCTGTGATGTCCCCTGCTATTGCAGGACTGCCACCACCCCTCAAGACTGGCTGCTGTGGCAGCAAGGCAGAGCCTTTCTGAGCTGCTCAGGCAGGTATGGAAAACAAGAATTAGATAACATGAGCTTTTCTTATTTTGGTGAAATGAGAATACCAGAGCTAGGTGTATGAATTTCTTTTAACAAAAGGTGTAATATGTAGGGGTTTGCCTGATAAAACCCTTTGCCTCTTTGTTTTTCCCAAGGCTATTCCTGCAATGACAATAGGGTTTTTCTTCCAGAACCGTGAGCAAATCTCCTATTTTCCAGTAAGGAGAGAGGGATGAGCTGGTCCTGCTGGATGTGTGTGGGCTGTGGCTGTTTCACTGGCCCCACAGCAATAGCAAGGGTGGGTGACAATCTTGCTGCACTGCAGCTTTGAACCCTCATGCAGGACATGGCTGAAGGGCCCAAAGAGAGTGGGGCAGTGTGTGACATTTGGGGTCCTGGTGTGGGAGAGGCAACACTGCTGAGGAGAGGGAGGTGGGGACCTGGAAACAGGGGCTGTCCAGAGGGCTTGGCTGGTCTGGGGAGTTACTCGTGGTCTCTCTTACACATGAGACTGGCTGTTTGCTGAGAGATCACCTTCCTACCCAGGGCAGCGCAGCCCACCAACTCCAAAGACTGCTTCACCACAGTCCAGCCCCTCTAATCCCTGCTGATGATTACAGATGAATCCCCAGCAGTTTCATGCTGTAGGAGTTTGTGTCCTCTGCTGCAGAGGGCATCACAGGGTTCACTATGTCTCCAGTGAAGGTGGAAAGAAATCTGGATGATTTGTCCCCTCTAGTGATGGTCTGTCCATTTGGATGGTGACACAAGAGTTTGTGCTGGTGGGGCCTCCTAGGTGGAAAAATCAGGCTGTAGCCTGCTAAATAAGAATTGCCATCATCATGACCAAGAGGAAAAGGTGATACATCCTTCTTTTTGCAATGCCTAAAATTAGGATTGATAAAGTTAGTGGGCCAATTTTCACCATTTTAATTTGATTTTTTTCCATTTTTTAATTTCATTTTCAACCATGAAATAGCTCATGGTTCCCAGAGACAGAAATTCTGCTACCTTGAATATTTAACTTGAAATATTAAAATAATCATCTGGTTTAGCCCCTTTAGACCTCAGGCAAAAATGGTTTTAATTTGGTGCCAACTAATTAGCTCGCTGAGAGATGTTAATAATTAAGCTAATAATTACTACACCTTTGCAATGGACCTTGAGGTAAATTTAATGCAGGCAGTTGAAAGATAAAAAATAATTATTTCTGGAATATTTTTTTATTAGAACAGAATTATTTTTATATTCATATTATTTTCCTATTTCAGATGATGAATATGAACCAAAACACATGAAAGTTCCCTAACTGTTGACCAGAAGGGAAAAGGAAAAATTTCCATGCTTCAGCATGGCTGACAGAGAAGTTTGGGGAAAAGGACTTTGTTGCCTGGTGCAGGTCTTTTTGAGTTATACTGCTCTGTCAGTTATTGTGAAAAAATCAGCTTCCCTCTTTGTCCTCTTCTCTTCCCTAAGCTGTGTTTAGCCATGATGGCCAACATGTTTGGGATGTGCAGAATGGCCAAATAAATTGCAAAAATTGATTCTGTTCCAACTACTGAAAAAACCAAAACTTCAATCAAAAATGATGAAAACCAAACTTGTACAAAAAAAACCCCTATGTGATTTTGCTTTTCATCATAATTTTCTGCATTCAGAGCCACACATACTTCTAATGGACTTTCCAGCAGAAGGGATGGTGCAACCTTGGAACGACCAATTTTGGCAGATGGGGACATAGGGACAAAGTCATTAAACTGCTTCCCTAAATCTTAGAGTGACCAATTCTGTGTGGATGGCAGAGCTGGGCACCAAGTGAGCACTGTTTCTGAGAGTTCACATCTCAGCCCTCCCAGAAACTGCAAGCACAACACAGAAGTAAAAGGCTTTTTTCTGTTTTGGAGCTGAGGGACCTTCCTTCTGATCCCAGCACTCTGAGGTTACTGCACAGATGTGATTTATGCTGTAATTAAATCTGCAGAATATAGTTAAGCACCTAAATGCCTCTTAAAATGGTATTTAAAAGATGAATCCTTGAGGCCCTACTTTTCAAGGCACTGACTCCCACTGGTCCCCACTGAGGCCAGTGGAGCATTTGGTGCTTAAGCCACAGCATGGCCTTGAGCCAGAGTTGAGTGCCATGATCCCAGAATGTACAGCTATGGAATGATCTTCCAATGTGCAGCAATGTATTTCATGCTCATTTGTGAGACTTTGAAGCAGGAAGACAGCATGGGACAGTCCATCCCCTTGCTTAAGAGCACCCTGAAAATTATTGCATTAGGTAGGCACAGCAAGACTGATAAAGGAAATGTTGTTTTCCTAGGCCTGCCAGAGCCAGCTTCCTGATCACTTGCTGTATTTGATCTGGCATTTGCCTGGCATGACTCATTCCCTGCAGCCCCAGGAAAATGTGCTCTCTCTCAGAATTTTAGAGGCTCTATTGCTCAGAGTTAGGAAACAGAAGGAAATTCCTTCCAAATGTGTTCCACCAAAATGGTGGGCTAAATTGTGGTAAGATACCAAGCCTGTATGCCATATTTTTATGGCATACCTGTGTGGCCACAAGAGAAGAGGAATTTCATTTGCAGGCAAAGGCTGCAAGATGGTGAAAACGTATTTCATTTAAAAAGTAACATTTTTCTATATATTCCAGGGAGAAAGGGATTTCATGCTGGCTCTTTAGCACCCTGTCTTGCTTCCCACTTGTTTCCTGTAAAGATATAAGTGGAAAATTTGCTCTTGCCTTAAAATCAGAACTGTGTGTGCTATGTTGACACTATTACCTATATTCTGTTACTCTATACTATACCCATGCAAAACCTGGCATCCTGTGACAGGAGCTGGATGGTCTGTAAGAAAGGATACACCTACATTGGAGGAGCTGAGTTCCCAAACACTATTTGCATGTGGTCTTCATGGATCAGGTTTGGACAAGGTAGCAGAGAAAATATCTAAAAGACAAACTGGCCTAATGAATTCTCCCTATTATTCAAAAAAGAGGTGGTTATATTTTAATGTAAAAACTATGCATTATTTAAGCTGAATTAGACAAACGGTTCTACTTTAGATTTGCAGTAGAGTGTGACAGAGTAGAATTATAATGACCTGCTTACCTCTCTTTGGGCCTGGATGGTGTTGAGTGTTCAGACCTGTTCAGCAAAGACTCAGTGTGAGTATTACTTTGTCCATGTACCTGGGGAGAAGGGAGGAGATGATGAAGATATTAGGCCAAATATAGTCATTAAGCCCTTTTTTGTTTTCAGCTGTTGCTGATCTGGTATCAGGACAGGGATGTGACAACTCAGCAGGTTTAAATAGCCCATGCTCTCTTACAGCATCCCCAGCATTTTCCCATGCCATGAGAAGCGCTTCCATTCTTCCATTCATTCCAGTTCCTTCAAGAAATTGCCTTTCCCAATCAAGTACAGAGGTTATGGTTAGATGAAGCAGGCTTGATAGAAGATTTAGCTCATGAGGGATTTAGCAAGGAAGGAGATTTAACAAGTTTCCCCTCTGTTGACCTCATTCCCAATTGATTTCTTCTCTCTGGAGCCAAGGCCCCACACAGGGCAGCTTCTCCTGCTGCTAGTCACCTCCCTGCAGATAATCTGACCTTTTCTTTCTCCAGTACTGATAACATTTAGAAAAAACCTGATAGATTGGACAACAAACCGTTTTTATTTACGGTTTAGAGGTATCCCATGAGAACGGGACCGGGGCAGTTCTGGAGAGCGTGGGCAGCCAAGGGGCTGCTGCTGCTGAGGTGTGGTGCCCCCTCCTTCCCAGGACAGGTGGGCACAGCTTCCCCAGCACTGGCACTGCAGAGCTGATCACACGGGGGATCTTATCACACAGACTCCTCCAGCCAGTCAGGCAGAGAGGATTTCAGCTTAAGTCCCCAACACACAAGTCAACCAGAAATAATTTTTGTATTCTGCAGGTTAAATGAGAGTTTCTTTCTTCCTTTTTTGTGTGTTGTGTTCTGATGAACGCTGCTTTGTCTTGGCAGGCAATTGCTACTCCTAATTTGTATAATAAAATCCGTTGTCTCCTTGGACAAGAAGTTTTTCTCTGAACTACATAGATGCCAATTGTTATTGAAATGCATGGCATTCATTTTGTGTGTTTGTTCTCAGGAAACAAAATGAGCAGATTTTTCATTTTGTTCCTGTGGTTTTGCTAAGCTAGCAGGCCATATTTTATCAACACCAGACCTGTAAGCATCTGCTCTTTTGAAAAATTTAAACAGAATTCTTGCTTTTCTCTGTGTAAATATGGGGGAAAAGAGCAGGAACTGTGCATCTACTCTTCATATAAAATGTCTCATTATAAACTCTCTATAATGTCTTGTAGTGAGCTGCATCAAAGCAGTCCTGAGAGGGGAGCAGTGAGATTATACATACCTTTACAGGTGGGAAGACTGAGGCAAGGCTTATTGGTAAAGCTGGAAAAAAACTGAGAAGTGAGTCCAAAAGCTCTGTGCTGCCATGTCATGCAGCCCCCTTCACAGTCTTTGCATTAACAGGGCCTGACAACCTCTTCTTCAATGCTGCTGAGTTTCTCCCTGTAACACATCCATTAAGTACTGATGCTTTGTTTGTGTAGGTGGGATACTGAAACAAATATATATGTGTGTGTACTTTACGAGCAGGGGAAAGAGTTGCATACACACACACACGCAGAAGGAGAGTGATACATATTGCAAACCCTGATCTACTGGCAAAAACCAAAACTTTATTAATTTTAAATGTTCATCTTCTTGCTCCGCTCTGTTGGGCTCAAAATGTTCCATTCTTAATATGGCTATTACTGACCTGAGGCCCTGGTCTCCAGTGAAATGTGTGGTTCCTCTTATTGGGACTCCCAGGCTGAGCCCAGCAGCAGGTGCTGCCCGAGGTTGAACATGGGCTCAGAAACTTGTACCACATGAATTTCTACAGACCTGTGTCATTTTTCTTCAGTGCTGATGGGGCTCTGTGATGTGGAGAGGAGTCCTGCCACATCCTGAACCCTGCTCAATGAAATGTCAGCTGTGCAATTCCAATGGCTCCCCAAAATACCCTCATTTTATACTTTAGCCATTGGAGAATCTCTCTTTGGGAAGGATTGCTCCAGAGAGTGGAAGCCACAAGAATCTTGCAGTGGAGACTAAATATGGGAAAACATTTGCTGGTGTTAAAGAGCTGACCCAAAACTTTGTACCCCTTTATTAACTCCCTGGAGAAAATAGTTTGGAAAACACCACTGAAATGCCTCAAGAACATCAAGCAGAAGAGTTTCCTCCCTAAATTTCTTGCTGGAGTAAAGCAAGGGCACATAAAGCCATGGATTTATATTTGCAAAGATCCAATAATCTCAGGGGTTTAAAAAGCTGTAATGGGAATGTATTTGCTGCATGCTGGGGGAGAGAGCAAGCAGATCTGTAGTCTGGCTTGTGAATTTGTTTCACTCCTGCAAGCATCCCCTCCTCTCATACATAACCTGATTTTGAATGGTTCATATGGCTGCAGCAAATTTCAGCTTATAAATATATTAATTTTTGTGTTGCGCACTTTGTGCATCATTGCAGCGCTTCAAATGTTGTCTCAGCATGTTGTTCATTATTGAATCATGCAGAACATATAGTAAGAAGTATGTGGGCTGGGAAACATTTTGTTTTGTAATGCTTGGCTTGAGAATGTGCAGCATTTAACTTACAGTCTACATTTGAAGTGTATAGGTTATAATAATGTTTGACATAGGTGTCAAATCTGTTCATCTAGCTAGAATAAATCCTATTTCTCTTCTACATTTGTCTTTATCAGTCCAAAACCATGGGAAGATTTCTGTCAAAAATGAAGGCAAGGAGGTTTCTTTGTTCAGGAAAGGAAAAAAACAATATCAATGTATCTATTCTAAGGTCAAAAGTACAAGAATAGATGCAGAGTTATCATAATTTCGACAGCTGTGTTATCTTTCTTGTAGCAAAAAAAAAAAAAATCAGAGATTTTTTTCTACTACTTTCACAGAATATCTTGGAAATTAGGATACTAAAGGGATTTTTTTAAAAAAATTAAATCTTTATTTTTCATGCCAGTATGTCAGACTACTTTGAGGGGGAAAAAAATGAGAAATTAATGTATTAGAATTTGATTTTTAGTTTTTGCTAACATTTCTGAAATCTACATGTGCAAGTATATAGGTTACAATCTATCTCCATATTTATGCTTGGAAACGTAAATAAGATAATGCTATATGTAAAGCTGGCAGGAAAAAAGAAGGTGGGAGATGGAAAACTATTGTAAAAAATCTGGCCAGGACTAGTTGTTCAAAATATTTTTATAACAAAATACATATTTTCTATTTTGTAATTTACACATTTCAGGCTATCTTGGGATTAAAAGGATTCTGTCAAAATATGTAAAAATAGAAAGAAAAATTTTCAAAAAATCCTTTGTTTAGAGCCCTACCTTAAAATACCAAATAATCAATGCCTATCTAATAATTAGAATCTTCCTGTATTTATATGACTTCTGGTTATATTTTTGATTTTTTGTTAGACTCAGCTAACAGACAGGTGAGGGTCACAGGTTCACTGGCTGAACTGCTTGCCTGCAGAGAGTTACCAGAGAGGCTCCAGCCAAGCTCATACAGGGAGAAAAGGAGAATTTGTCTTGGCTTTAATCTGGACTGAGCTCCCTGGAATGTCAAATTGAAGCTGACTGCAAAATGGAGACAAATTTTCATTTTAAAATTGGCAAGATAAAAATTGTCACCATTTTCTTCCTTTCTTGCCCTCAAATTTCAGCAGTGGTAATGTGGGCACAAAAATTGTCAAGCTGAGAAAATTTAGAGACTCACTACAAATGTAGTCCTGACTTTGCTTTTAAAGAGTGGAAAGATGGATTTATACAGGAACTCCAAAAGACCCTGAAACCACTCTTCCTTCTGTGGATGAGGGTAAATGCCAACAGCCAGCTCCAGTACTTAAGTTAATGCTGACCTTGGCCTGCTGCAGTTTATAGAATTCTTCCTTTACACTTCCTAATGCTGGGGAGATTATTGCTTTCTTATGAAAAAAAATGAACAACTTATTTCCTCAATTTGAAGCTACAGCTTAATGCAAATACAGGATAGGGTTGCACAGGCTTTCAAGCAAGCAACCAGGGATGAAGAAGTGACACAGTTAAACAGGGGCATCTTTCCTGAGAGACAGGTGAGGGCCAGTAGGTGCTGCAGCACTGACCTGACTGCTCCCACTGATGTTGCCAAGGCTTTCAATGGAATTTGTTACACCAAGGGTAAGAGCTTTTGTGAGTCATGTTCTAGAAGCAGAGGCTGTTTCTCCCAGTGCCTGCTTCCCCAAGCCTCTCCCCCTTGGCCCCTCACCACCAAGATGAAAAAGATCTCAAGTTGCCCATGAATGCCATATTCTGCCAAAGCCCATGGGCCTGAAAGCAAGAGTAGCATGTGAAATACCAGTGGGGATGTCCCCAATGCAGTGTAAGGCTTAGCGAAAGGAATAGAAGAGTTAAAACACCTGAACTCTGTTTTCCACTTGATTGTGAGCTCTAATTTGGTCTTTGATAGGACATTTTGGGGCTTTGGGTTCCAATCTGGAAGCTTTCATGTGAACTCAGCAAAACCAAGTCCTCACTGGGATAATTAGAATCTTCTGGGACACAGATTATAATTCTTAATTAGTGTCAGTGGAAATGGTACATGAAAAGTGAGGTCATAGGCTATTTCCAAGAGGTTTTTCATATCAAGAAAAATTAATTTTTCAGTGCCAACTAGAATACATGCCAGGCCCTAGTAATCAAGGAGAGATTCTTGACCAAAATGTTAAATATCCAAATACAGCAGATATAGCTTTGTCAATTTGAAGGAACACTTTTTTAAAGGACTATACTGGGAAATTAGCGACTCCCAAAATGAATTAAGTTCACAAATGTAGCTGGGCAGGATCAGTTGCCCACCTAAACTTATTTTCTTTATTTGAGGCCTTAAATACTGATCCATGAAAAACTCAAAAGTGCAATTCCAGGACTACACTTGGTTCTGACACCTGAATGGCAAATTATGAGTTCAGTGACACCTGCCCAGCTATTTTTTCTTCCACAGATGGACCTGGCAGGACATTAATGAGAAAATCAGTAATCAGTGGAGAAGAAGGGCTCTTTGAATAAAACTCTGGTACTACAGAACTTCTGTATGAATCAAGTGGAATTTAATGCTGATTTTTTTTCACCTGAGCCTGGTTTGAGCACTCCAGACTCTGCTGCCCTTCCTGGACAAGAAGTCATTGCTCTATTTGTTCTGATATCTGTAAAGGTAGTTTTTTGGGAAGGGTTATGAGGAAGTGATACAAAATCCAGTCCACTTCCATTTTCAAAAAATCTTTCTCCCTTGCATTTTTATGTTTTCACATAAACCACAGTATATTTATGGAGGTTCTTTTTTAAACTAAATCTTTGTTTCATGCTTCTTTATGCAATTACAGTGCAAAGGAAAAAGATTGGGAGTTTCCTTTCTGGTTTTCTGCCAATCCCAGATCAAGGACATTTTCAATGACAGAAGGAGATGGCAAAATCAAAACTGCATAAAGAACATATTTCTTCATCTAGTTTTTAATTTGTGCTTGAAGTCACAGCTTCACCATGGCATAGAGGCCAGAACTACACAGATTTGTCCCAATAAAGATTGAAACTATATAGGGATAATAAAACATGAAATTGTAAAAGCTAACATTTTGGAACACATTTAGCTTTATTTTTCCCTCCTGGATTTGAGCCAATCAAATACTATTCAAGATTAGAAGGCACCAGAGGTTGGAGGTGTATTAAAATCCATCTGCCAAGTCTGGGATGAATTTTGCCTTCTGAAACATGGGACACCATCTCCTAATAGAAATTGGACTGATGGACTGGAGCACATGGATTTTTGTTTTCCCATACTGATATGAAAAAAAAAAAACCCTGCAGACATTTGTATGTCTGAAAAAATGTATGCATATGGTCCAGAAAATTTAATTTATTCATTAATTTATGAACCTTAGAAATTGTCATCGGAGCCCAAGCTCTAAAGTGGACTAAAGATGGACAACTTTCCATAAAGCAGCAAAAGAAGTTAGCTTGCTTAATGACTCTGCTGGCTGTTTAGTTATGCAAAAGAATTATCTTCTCCCCTTCAATGTTTGTAAAAATGAGCTTGCTACATTCAGATTTTAAGTGGCATATCCATAAATTTATGCTTAATGCTGCTATACAGAGGCTTTCCCAGATAATTCAAAAGCCTATCTCCTTGGAGTCATAGACACCATCATTCTGACTAGATAGATTTTATGTTCTGTGTGTAATAGCAGAGATGGATGATATGAGCTGTGCTGAAAGTGCTCTCAAGCTTTGGGAAGGTCTGTGTGGATATCTGATTTTGGCTTTTGATTCTTCCAGTCTGTATACACTGGTACCAGAGTTTTGAGCGCAGCAATGTTACCTAACACGTTTCCTGCTCCATCAAAACTGGTACAGATCAGTATAATTACTTTGGCTTCAATAGAGTCAGAGTGGTTTATACGGCCTGGACATTTTGCCCTGCTAGGGTGGAATTCAAGGCAATTCCTTGAAAAATTGAGCTGAGCTCTTTTTATTTATCTGAAGTTTCACCTATATCTAATTTAGTTACCATTAATCCCACAAGGATAACGCACCTTTTAAAAGTCTGAGTTGCCCCACTCAGCTTGATCAAAATCTCTCTGCCAGACACAGAAAAGTTGTTGTCCACCTCTTCTGTGTGGGCAACATTGCATCAGTGAAATGACTCTCCCAGTTCTATTGGGACCCTTTGAGGTGAAGACACTGGGGACATTATTGAACTTGGAAAGGCATGGGAAAATACACATAGCAGTTAGCATCTGGAGGAGGAAAAACTTACTCAAACATAAATATTTGTTTCAGCATCCTCTTGTTAATGTTCACCACAGTGCAGAGGGATTTACTTACTCGACTTCCATCAAATATATATTAATGGAAGTTGCGTAGATAAATCCCTAAGCCTCTCTAGGAACAGCTCTTCTGTATTTATTACTCCTCTTGAATTTCAATGCCCCTCAAAGCTTAAGGAACCTGAGATTTTATTTTACTTCTCTGGTAGTTTCAGTAAGTTGTGATAACATCCTGGGAACACAATAAGTGTGACAAAGACTGTGCTCTTTATTGGACTGATTCCCATCACTTGCATATTAAGGGAGAACATTTCTGTTTCTCAAACTTCAGTATGTGTTGATGCAATATTTGCGTCAGAAGCTTTCTGCAGCCTCCTGAGAAAGGAAGAAACTGTGAGAAAGGGTTCTTGGGTAATTCATTCTTAATGTTGAATTTTTCAGTATTGGCATGACTTCTCTTACAAAATACAAACTTATCTGTCCGAAAAGATGAAGTAAACTGGGTAATGTCATTAGCTCTGGTTCTGTCAAAGGTTAGTAAGATTAATTGCTAGTTTCTCTCGATACTGTGCCCCAAATTCCTCTGGATGTCATCCCACAGTAACTGGGACCACCCAGGAGTCACTCTGACCATCACACGCTCACCACTGGATCACAGCCCCTTTACATGAGACCCCACTTGGCTCCACACACACCCCACTCATACAAGTCACTGGGTTTCCTCAGCAATTCCATCTTGGGTTTTCCATAGCAGAGTCTCAGATGTCTCATTCCAGAATGCAATTTTTTCACAGCACAGGAATACAGAAACAGCTCCAACTGGTGCCTCCAAGGAGGGACCCTGAACAAAAGAATCTCTGGACTTTTATCCCGTCACAGTCTAAGCTTATGGAAGTCTCACCCTTCCTCCTGAGCCATCAGATTGTGCTCTGTCTCTGAGTGTCTGGTCACCTGGCCAGAGCCACTGGTCCCTGCATCCTTTGCTGTGCAAAGGGTAAGCAATTCATGGCCTTTTGCCTTGGGCTCCCACCACACAGAGCTCCAGCTCACACTGCAGCTTGTATTCCTCAACACTAGCAGTGTTATTTCCTTCTGACTGATGACTTTTGAAGGTATAGAGTTATCTGTCAAATACAAGATTGCTCATAATAGCTGCTAGGTTAGGAATAGATTTTACCTTATGATTGATTAAGGTCATGCTCTTCCTTTCCACAAGCTGCAGTGAAGAGACAGGGCCTGTGAGCTGACTGCTTTACTCCTTTATTACTTAAGGACTATGCCAGAGATTAAAAAAATACTTTGTTCTTCATGTTCTTTATTCTCTTCCATTCTCAAACTTTCAACTGAATTTTCATGTCTGTAAAGAATTTCCCCCATTTGTCTCTGCTTTCTGGAACAGCTGTGTAAAAGTATGTGGTCCGAGCCGTGCAGAAAGATAATCCAGAAGCTGCAAATGGTCTCTCTAACCTATTCATCTATGTATAGTATGTGTAGGTTAAAGATGGGTTTCAAAGAGAAGCTGTGCTTTAGACTCGTTTTAGTGTCTCTCCAATTTAAACCTACCAGGAAGAGATTTCACCTGTTAAACCAAAATTGAATGACATTACATGACACTTTCACACTTTTCAGCTCGGTTTACCAGCATTCAAAGGCCCTTTCCCTCTGAGGCAGGAAATAGCATGTCACAGGAACAATCTCTTGAAAGCAAAGCAGTCTTTGTTTGTCAAAAAGGTGTCATACAGAGCACAAAGAGTAAAGGCAGTAAAGATTTATATGATGATGATTCTTTCATCCAAACTGTAGTTTTCTCTCAGAGTGAACTATCTCTTTAAAAGCATGTAATGCTCGGGATCAGACAAGTGGCTTTAAATTGCCTGGTCCCTCTCTAATCACATCTGCTTGACCTGACTGAACACCCTGTAACCTGAAAATTACATCTACACTGCTAAGTGCATATTATCCTGGGAATAAAATCTGGCTCCCAGGCCAGATGGTGTGAACTGGTTTTGGCTGCATCACTGTGAGCAGATTTTGGAGCATACTGGCTGCATTCACCCTACACAATCCTTGGCCCCAGACATCTTCTATGTCCCTTGTCACATCTCTTTGATTTTAAAATATAATTATATTTTTGGGTGAAATTCTTTAATTTCAGTGTTCAAAAATAATGACAAAGGTGTAACTGCTGAAATATTAGCAAGCTTTCCTTAAAGATGAACCATACTGTAATGGGAAGCTTTAAAGGTGTTAATTCCTTCCTGGTGCTAGATTTAGTTTTATTTCCATACTTGGTATTTCTCCAGAATTACCCATTCTTTTTCTAGACTTTTTTTTTTCTCCCCCTCTAAAGCAGAGGGAACCTAGAAACAGAGCAACATATTTATTCTGGAGTACTGGATAAGTTTGAGTTTGTGGACATCTTTGCACGACACAGGACAAAAAGAGTCTTCTCAGCTTGAGTCTGGATGCATCTTAACCTGTTGCCATGGTGCTCTGCCTGCCTAATAGTGTGTTAGTGTAAAAAGGGTTTTCCCCACCCAGGCTGTTGTATAGAGCCATGTGAAATAACTTACCTGTTAGGAATCCACTTGTTCAAGAATTTCTGTACCATTTTGGATTTTTCAGTCAAAACTTACTGTTGAGAATGCAGTGTGTTCTCTTGAATCATTACCACTGACAAAGATACACAAGAAAGGGAGATCTTAGTGTGAGCTCTGCAATTCCAAGTAGAGTTTGCATAGAGAGTTCTACAATATTTATAAGGTCAGTGTGTTTGATCTGGAAAATGTGAGAAAAAGCAAACACAGAATTTTGTCACCTCATGCTTTTTTCAAAACTAAATCACTGTCCCTAGTGTAAAATATCCTAAAATATGTTAAAAATTCTTGTTATCAGTACTACAAAATGCGAAATGTAGTAAAATAGCAGAGTCTGGTAAAATAACCAGAGATCAAGAGCAAACTGAATCTTCCTTTGTAAATAAAGAAGCAGTGTGGTATTTTTATATGATTCTTGCAAAGAATTTTACTTTTTTAGCTGTGATCTAAATCATGACTAACTCTCCTTTTATCACCAGTTGTACCTAGCTATGTCTAAAAAAATGTCATTATATTTTAACGCTGTAGAGGATCTTAGAAAATGAATGGTCTTGGGAAAAAATATCAAGAGCAAAAATCTCCTTGTACAAATCCCAAGCAATAATAAAAATTAACAAAAAGACACCAAATTCTTCATGCCTGCTCCATCAGTTCAGAAGCTTGCAGGAAATGGACAGCCCGAAGTGTACTAAAGTGTTGCTACTACTTTAACTGAGGAAGATAAGTGAGGTTTCAGAAAGTCTTGAATTTACTGACCTTCTCTTCCAGTTTGAGCTAATTCATTAGCTTCATACAAGCCTTTCACCACTCTCTCAATAATTATTTTTTTCCACATAGTTGAGTTCTAAATTAATATTCAGCTCTCTGAAGTAAAGAGAGTGTTATAAACATTCTCTCTAATGGGTGGATCTGAAAATCACTTCTGATGGCTGTGATAGATCTGTGGGGAATTTTCTGTGATTCCTTTGGGTTTTTTTTCTACAGGACCACTCAATGCTTTTATCTTGCCAAGTGTTCAATGAGGCAACATTAATATAGCACCAGAATAGATGACCAGTGCTCTACCATAGCTACAGATTTACTTTTGCTTTCAAAAGTATTAAGTATGTGGAGTTTTTCCTTTCCCTGAAGGCAACTTAGTGATACCCTGGGGACCCCCGGCTTGTTTTTATTCATAAAATGGGATCCATAATGACTAATATTTCCACACTTATAGGCTTCTAAGCTTTCTTAAATGACCACTTGTACTGAAAGACAATTTCTGTTTCACTTTATCATTTGGCTGAGAGATGGCATATTTCATTTGGAGTAGGTGGAGTTCTGCATCTCTCTAATGGCAAATGTGCACTCCGGTCATTGGAAGCTGAACCACAGCTATCCTCTTGTTTGCTGCAAAGCCACCATGTATTATGGCTATGGTTTCCAAACTATTTGTTACCAGAATGTCATTAAGGCTGTAAAGGTTCAGTGGAATTTGTTCACTTTAGATATAAAAAACCTGCGATCTGAGCTCTATTGCCTGCAGAAGGTTTTTACTGCCTGTGATAGTGCCTGATAGGAAGATGTGTGAAACAGATGCAACCTGCATGCTGCTAGGCTGGGAAAGGGTGTTATGAAGTGCTTTGTTGGTGAAATAAGCAAGATTTTAGGTGCAAATGAAAAATCCAAGAGAAGAATCCCTCATTGGCCTAAACTCCATGGATCTGTTCTAGCTTCAGCCTGCTCTGCTCTCTAATAGGTATTCCTTATCCAATTTTAGACACCATTAGATGGCAATATCCTGGGATAGGTCTAAAACTCTGTCAAGGATAAAAATAAGCTCATTTTTTTCAAAATTCTATTCCTACCTTTTAAAATTATGAACATTTTCAACACTATTGTAAATCTGATTTATTCCAGAAGTGTATATTTGTAGTGGTTACAGCATATCTGAAGTACTTCATAAATCCTGCTGTAAATTTCTGTCTCCTTCAGTTTATAGCAGTATTGCCTCAAAATAGAATAAAAACCTCAGGGTTTGGCCTATGTATCATCACCTTTCCTTGTGTCTCCAAAACACAGTTTCTTGGATATGCATGAGTGAAAAATATTTTTGTGACTATATCTGATTTTTGATCTACTCTGCAATACCATTAGTCTGTGCATGTGTCTGATTGCTTGCATGATTATAATTAATACAACATTGACTATTAATGTTGTGGCTTGAGATGGGTATAACCAACATCCATAAACTTTCCTAGTGATACAATTCCTAAATTGTGCTATGTTGAAAGGAGTTTGCACCTGCATCACAAGACCAATATAGACATATTTAAAGCTGTCAAGTCTATTTCAGCCTTCACTGAAGATGAGTGAAGGGAGCCATGAGAAGTTTGAGTACTGCAATGGTAATAAAAAGTAAGAAAAGTCACTGCTGCAGGAATGGTGGCCCCCAGTGATAGTAAAGCAATAGTGAGAATGGGAAAGGGGCTCCTGATGCTGGGTATGAATTCAGAAGCTAAGAAATTGTTTGAAAAATTGAATGTGTGGGAGGACAGGAGAAAATCAGCAGAAAACTAGAGAACCAGCTGTGAGTGTATCCCTGAGGAAAAACAGCAGGAAGAGCTTTTTGGGAATGTAACACAGTGAAAAAGTAGGTTTGGAAATTGTGAGTGACAGACTTGTTTGC
Organism: Cettia cetti; assembly: GCA_013401135.1. Taxonomy (NCBI): domain Eukaryota; kingdom Metazoa; phylum Chordata; class Aves; order Passeriformes; family Sylviidae; genus Cettia; species Cettia cetti. The sequence continues at coordinate 54,891 of VZUI01050135.1, forward strand.
TGTCATTTGGTTTTGCCTATTCAGAAGACAGAGACTTTTTTGGTCCCTTGCAAAGAAATAAGGTTACATCAAAAACTATAACTTGTTTCATACCAGACTTCCCTTTAAAAGGAAATATTCCCACAAGTTCCTATTTACTTACTGACTGCTTTGGTCAAAGTGCTAACAATATATAAACCTTAAGGGGAAGTGCCAAAGTGACCCGGGGGAGACTCTTTTGATACTGCCCAGCAGCTTCCTCTCTGTATGTGTGCTGGTAATTTTACTGCAATGAGCACTACCACTACCATTGCTTAGCTGCCAGCTTTTGATAAATGAGGCTTGGGAACTCATGGGGATGTTTTAAAAGAGCTGTTCCAGCAGGTAACACTTTTCCATATTTCAAGCTTTTGTGTAAGATCTAAACTACTTGGCAATGAGCACAAAGGATTTGCAATAAGGCTTACCTTAAATCACTTCTTTTTACATAGATATCACTTTTAAGTAATCACATGCCTCTCATTTAATTGTTCAATGATTCTCTAAAAAGAAAACCATGCTATTTGATTTACTCCAGCGGCACTTAAACAATACTGACTGGGTCTCATTCCCATTGCATAATATATGGAATAAGCAGGGCAAAGAAAAGAAGAGATTTTCATTTTGTCTAATTATGAACCTTCTCTAAAAATATGAGGAGGATCAAAAGGTCAACTTGAATGTGAATGTTACTGAGTATGCAGAAAGGACTTTAAAAACAAGTAATATAGACAAAACCTCATGACAATCTTATCAATACAGTTCACAGAACATTCAGTGCACTCTTCAGGAAGCAGCAGGAGCATAATTCAGCAGGTGAGATAGAAATAGGTGTCCAAGGGCCAGCTCAAGCCATATTTGTTAGGCCCTCAGGGCTTCCTCAAATAACCAAAAACATGTCAAAGAGCTCTGGACACCTAGGTTGGGCAACCAGGCTGAGCCTCAGTTATACTGCTGCATGTTGTTTTGTGAGAAGAACTTTTATTTTTTTCTCCATCAATAAGTATTTCATACAGTTTGAGGTATCCTGTATTGCTCTGCCTGGTATTCATCTATAACTCTCAAAAAGGACAGCTGTCCCATAGGTTTCTTGCCACATCTACCAGCCCCATGTAGGTACCTCAGGCAGCCTAACCATGACCTTATAGTTTTATACCTCTGTGCCTGGCCAGCTGAATTAAACATCAGTATCGGTATCTTAATTTTATCTGGATCTCAGCTCTGGATCGCTCAGTGGCAGATGAGATGCCCAGCGTCATCACTGACAATTGCCTATCAGTGGATTCTTCCTCCCTGACATATGGATTGCACAGGCATTCTGGGGGTGAAGGAAAAGATTGTCAGGTCAATGTATGTTGTGACAGAAAGCAAATCAATGAATGGTGTCAGATGAGGGCAGCTAATGGTCAAAATGGGCTGTCATTGAATTGTACATCTCTTCTACAAAAATAATGATCTCTGATTTACTGGGGTGGAACTTAAACAATACTGATTGAGTTTTATTCCCAACATGTGAATTAAGCAGGGAAATATATTCTTTTCAATGCATTATGTATTGTTTATTTATTTATTTTAAAAATTCTTTAAAAATCTCCAAAGCTTAAATTAGCTTAGGGTGTTATCATGATGAAATGACACAAGCTAAGGCATAGTTCACTCCTATAATGAACATTACTGATGAAAATGTGGGGCATAATGATATGGGGCAAAGACCAGGTCTAGATCCCCACTCCAGCCGTGCTGGAAGGTACCACCATCAGGTAAAAATGTCAGGAAAAGGAAGAGAAATGCACAGCAAGACTGCAGAGCTACCCATGGGCCTTCCTCTTAACTGTGTTACAAATATTTTTCTACATTGTTGATTTAAAACAGGCTTGACAAAAGAAATAATGCTTTAATAATTAAGGCAGTAAATAATGGATGCATTACTGGAAGAACAACACTATAGAGGGTCAGTGTGCCATTTACTTCCTGCAGCCATTTAAAACAAAAGAAGCACAGTCCTAGAAAAAAAAGGGGCAGAGAACGTGACAGAAACCAATGCAATTAGTATCACATAAATCTGATGGCCACGAAATACATGAGGAGGAAGAAAATGTGACATTTCAAACCACACCAAGAAATATGGCTGAAACGAAGAAGACTTTCTGGAGAGATATGACTGATGTGGAGACACGATTCTTTGAAGCTGATTTTTCCATTTGGTGTATTTATAGTTCAATCAAATATTCTTATTGATCTGAGAATGTGGTATTTTCCCTAGGAAAGGGATAATGAGTGTCTAGGTGTCTAGTAAATTCTCCAGAGATTTGAGCTGCCTGGATGCTGATTAAGGCTGACACTGTTGGAACACTGACTGTGTTGCTCTGCCTGACTGCCTACTGTGCCATGCCTTTAAAGATCAGATCTAGACCAATTAGTTAATTTTAATTGTGCTTATATTAATTTCAATTAGTCTATCAGATGTCAGAGAAACTAAGAGGGCTTTTTACTCTCACTGAAAATCGGTAGAATCAAAGAATGTAGAATCAAAGAATTTCTCAGGGAGAGTTTGTATGTTTCACTGTTTTGGAAAAATGCAGAGAATAAAGTCTTCCTGGTCATAGTCAGAACTGAAATGATACTTTAATAGAGTAAGAGTTTTAAAAAGCCAATTTTCTTGACTCCTGGTTGATTATTTTTTTTTTGGTTAGTTTTTTTATTCCATTGCAAATAAAATAATTGGAATTGTGTATGTGATTTAAGAACTTACATTTCAGAGTCACAGAATCTACTAGGATGGAGAAGATCTTTGAGATCATTGAGTCCAACCTATGACCTAACACCACCTTGACAACAAGACCATGACACTGAGTCTTCCCTTAAATACCTCCAGCGACAATGACTTCACCACCTCCCTGGGCAGCCCATTCCAATGCCCAATCACCCTTTTTGTGAAGAACTGCTTCCCAATGTCCAACCTAAACCTCCCCTGGTGCAGTTTGAAGCCATGTCTTCTTGTCCTGTCACTGTTGCCTGGGAGAAGAGGCCAACTCCCACCTGGCTACAGCCTCCTTTCAGGGAGCTGTAGAAAGTGACAGGGTTCCCCTGAGCCCCCTTTTCTCCAGGCTACACACTCCCAGCTCTCTCAGCTGCCCCTCATAGGACTTGTGCTCCAGACTCTTCACCAGCCTTGTTACTCTTCTCTGGACACACTCCAGGAGCTCAAGGGACTCCCTGAAGCACAGAGCCACCCCTGCAATGCTCCTGCCTTGCCTGTCTCTTCTCAGGAGCATGAAGGCACCCACTGGGGCACTCCAGTCATGTGAGTCATCCCACCACCTTTCCATAGTGGCTACTATGTCCTAGCTTTCCTGCTGTACCAAGGCTCCCAGCTCCCCTTGTTTGCTACCCATGCTGTGCTCATTCATATAACTCCACCACTCTATTTCTCTTTCACTCTCCCTAATACTCCCTAGCCTTTCCGTTTCTTCCTTAAGCTCTGCCACTAGACAAAGCAGATCGTTCACCTTCTCACACCACACACAGCCCTGTCCTCCAGGACTAACACCAGGCTCAGACACTCCCTGCAGCCACTGACCTGGACAGCTGTGTCCTTCTTGGAGGGTTCTGTTTGGCTTAACACACTCTTGCTGCATTCAGCAGCAATGGCTTTTGACTGTTTGCAAAACACAGCTGGTGTGATTCAAGTTGTGGGGAAAAAAAATCCAAACCAACAAAAAGCCTCAATCAAAACACCACACACACCTAACACCCCTCACACCACCAGCAGCCAGGGGTATGGCTGTGTCCTTCCCCCTGTGGAAAGTGCCCTTGCCATGGCCCTGTTTGCCTGCTCATGTTCCTGCACTCACAGAGCTGTTTAAATCTCCTGCCAACGGTCCTGGCACTGCCCCTTGCTTGCCTGATAAAAGTGAGTTTTTACACACTAGAGTGAGCATGGAAATGACTTCTAGTGAAACTTTGGGTCCATATGAGTCTGTCTTAGAAAATGACATTCATCTTTGCAAGTCTGAAGTTCTCCATCAAAGCCCCAACAGGGTGTTTTTGAAGATTCCCCTTCCCCCAAAGCTTTGAGACTGTATTCAGTACCTTGCAAGTCTGATGAAATGAGACTTCCATACATTTGGACTGAAGTCCTTGGCTTCTGAATACATGACTCTTTATGGGTCAGTTGATGCAGTGGCATGGATTCTACCAGAAAGTCAGCAGACAAAGTCTGTTTTTCTTTGTGGGAAGAGAGATAAAGATGAAAACAAGTTAACTTTGGTGCTGTAAAAAGACATCCCTGGATCAAATTCCGTCTTCTTTAACATCTTATTCCACTGGTTACTGACACATTTTATCCTGTATTTTACATGTGCTGCTTATCATTGGAAATCCCACAGTGAATAACATTGCTGATATCCTGTGCCTGGAGAAAACCACACACACCTGCTCAATAACATACCCCCATAGGTAAGGGATATCTAGTTTTCATCCTGTCCTAGTTCATCCTAGTTTTCATTCCTGTTTAACTCCATGGAATCCCATGAAGCTAAGCCTCTAAAACTCTCCATGATGTTTAGTTCATTAACAGTGATCAAAGCAATGGAACTTGCTTTGGGATACTTGGGTTATATTTTGTGATAAAATTTTCCAGTTTTCTCTACCCAGACTCTGGAACATAAATCACAGCTTGAACTAGAAAGCAGTCTGTGACATTACAAACATACAGATATCTCCCCTCCTCTGTGAAGAAATGAAATTGGGTAGCAGGTTTGGTTTTTTTTTTTTTGGTTTTTTTTTGTTTTTTTGGGTTTTTTTTATACAAAGCCTCTGTTTACGCTGACAAAATTATTTTTCTTATTGATAACTGGGTAAATAAATTTTTAAAAATATAATTTTCTGCCTGGGAAGAGATTCAGTTGCAAAAAGAAGTAAATTAATTCACTTATATAGAAACATTTAATGAATTATTGTGAAGACTAGACCCATAGTGTGAAATGATGCACAGAGCCACTAGAAGATGTTTCAATGACTGGTTTGTACCTGAACTTGCCTCATAGATATGAGGTGTTTTGACTACCTTCAGATTACTATTTAAACTAACAAGTCTTTGGCTTGAGTACTGATAAATGTCACTAATGATAATTTCATCTTCAGAAGATTCCTCTCTTGGAATTCAAAATAACTTGGGCCAAATCCATAAAAAAAACCAACCAACAAACAAACAAACAAACAAACACACAAACAAAAAAACAGTCCAGAAGCATCTCCAAGATCACAGCAACTGGAAAGAAAAAACTTTCAGGGTTCCACTTTGAGGAGCTTGAGGAAGGCTGAAGACAGTGGCCCCAGCCCCAGGCTGCAGCACACTTTTATTCAGCATAGCCCAAAGACAGGCAAATAAAGCTGTACCAAAATCCGGAACAGTTTTAATTTCCATGTGTTTGTCAATAGCCACTAGTGACAAAGAAAACCCAAGTGGAATTGCTGATGTCACACCGCCCTCACAAAAAGCATAAGTGGTAGAAAAGTAAGAGGGTCATGTTCCAGCTACATCTCCTGGAAGTCCCATAGTTATGGGTGCTCCTCTGAGGCAGTGATACTGCTGTGTAATTTGTTCTGTCTCTGTTGCTAAAATGGGTTTATTTAAATTTTTTATTTACCCACATTTGTCTGTTTTAAAGCCTGCGCTAAATCTTTTGTGCTTACAGAACTGCTTTGCCAGTGGGGTGGCTTTACTGGGTACAGGCAGTATTTCACTAAATGGAATTTGTGAGATTCGAAGGAGAGGAGTTTCAGCAGCTTGAAATATAGATGTTTCAGGAGGATGGTGATAATAAGGTGTGACATAAGACATGCTCTGATACACTGGGAAATAGTGAGGAACAAGTTTATGACTCCAGAAGGTATTATTGGAGAGAGATCCAGCTCCCATATATCTTCTCATCTATGTGAGCAGAACTATGTGAGGATGGAGTAAAGCCAGTCTGAGCTCCTACCAGCATGAGTTGGCTCTGGATACCTTTCCTCAGAGCAAGGTCAAACACATTTAGAATGTGGCAGCTCACAGAGAGGCAAGCTGCCATTTGGGCCAACATCCTGGGAAAAGGGCCAAGGATGGCTTGGTCAGAAGGGGGTTGTGGGTTACCAGCAAACCAGACCACTGACAGCACCATGTCTTCTGTATACCCTGGAGATCCTGGATGGCTGCTCAGCTCTGCAGATCTTCTGGAGCAAACAACTTTTTGAGGCTTGTTGCCTACAGAGCTAAAGCAATCAGGAAAATAAAAAGGAGGCAGAGAAAACTGTGTGCTTTTCTGAGCCCTGCGTGTGATACCTTTAGGGGTTTAATTTGGATGCCAGCTGTATGTTAGGATTTTAGCAGCTATGATTTTCAAAGAAACAAATTAAAGCTACAGCAAACTGGTCTGAGAGCCTTGTTTTCCCTGAAACCTTACTGTTGTTTTATTTATTTAGTCTTCTCTCTCTTTCCACCTATCATTTTGTCAGCCTTAATAGGGTCTGAAAATAAGACACCAGAAAACACTAGTGGCAAATCTGATCTATGTGTGATTAGCCCTTGTCTACATTACCTGCAAATTGAAATATACAAACAACATATAGCTGTTACGTGAGTGTTCTGATCGTAAATAGCTTCAGGTAAAGTAATATAAAACAAAGCTGGAAACCACCATATGGTAACAGACACAAATAGCATGGTTTGAAAAATCCCTGTATTTTGTACTACCATGCAGTGGGAAAAAAGGCTTGAAGCAACCTTTGGAATATCAGTCTGAAGAGCAAATTATACACATTTTACAAAGTTTGAATAAAAAATGTTGTTCCTCTAAGCCATTTTTCACATACTAATTTTGCATTCATTTTGCTGTGTAACATTAGTAGGAAAAGAAATCTTGAAGTCTAAAAGTCTATTGATAAACAGTTCCACTAAAAAAGTAATTATTCTCGGAAGGCTTTTCTTTATAAAATATATTATTTACTTAGAACATCTCTTACACTGTTAGCACATACGTAATGAAATAATGGGCCATTTAGTGGGCTAATGTATTTTTCACTTGCTTTTTATCAACTTCCTTTAAAAAAAAATCACTGCTGAGGGTGAAATAGTGTAATAAGGTTAATGAGTAAAGAAATAACACAAAACTGCTTTTATCTACTTAGCATCTCTAAATCACAAAACGGGTAAAACAGATGCTTTGGAATGCAGCCGAGGAGTTGATCAGTAGAAGCTGATTATCTATTAATGAGAGGTTTTTAGTGGTGTACCCTGGTGTAAAAATCACTAGACTCCATTCAGGCAGTCATCAGTTGCAAGTGCCACGTATGTGAGTCACTTGATTGATGTACAAAATTCAAAACAGATTTCCCCTGGTGCCCTATGGGTTGTCATGCACTGATGATCCCCTATCTGTTTATGCTAATGAAACAGGGTTTTTCAGTAAGTAAATATGTGTAGTATTTAATTAAACTCACTGCTGAGCGCTGTATGAAAATGTAGCTCCATTGTTCACAAACATTTTTTGACTGAATTCTTTGTTTTCACCCCGGCTTTCTTTCTCAGTTGCCTCAGTCCCCTGTCTAAAGAGCATCTGGGTTTTTTCCATGCCAGGATGTTGTGAGCACCACTGCTCACAAGAAAAAGGTGCCTTTGACTTCAATAATGGCAGGAACAAACCCTCAGTTCCCACCACGAGCTCCACAGTTGGCAGGATTACAAATAGGGGTGTTCTGCAGGGTGAAGTGTGCTGGCACTCTGCACCCTGCTCTGCTGCTGATCCCCCTTGGGGTCTGTGCTGTGACCGGGGAACTGGTTTTTTCATGCAGTTTGTTGCCGCATTTAGGAGATAAAGATTTTCAAAGTATTTTGAGTCTGAATGGTTAAAACAGTTCAATGAAAATATATATAGTACAAGAGCAGGAGTGAAGCTCCTTATTCCTCCATCAAGACCCTACATGAAGGCTGGACAGTGCAAAAGAACCATGAAAAGGATAAAATCAGGCTTAAGGTAACCTTAAAGCCTGTAAAAATATCTCCCTCAGCTGAAACAACGATCTTATGACTTTTGTCAAGGAGGAAGCAAAAGTAATATTTCAATTATTATTATTATGTCATCTCAATGCTCAATGACTTTTACCTCCTGTTTGTTTGTTTGTTTGTTTGTTTGTTCATGCGATGATTATTTTCCTTAACAGAAATAGACCAGTTGCTGATAAACTCTGCAGCACTCACAGTGAGTCCTGGCATGATTTGTGGCTTTTTTTATTGAAGAGTTGGTTAATAGTTTACATTTATTAGTGGCTGCTTGCCCTTTACTGTGGCATGTGTTTGCAATTTAATGCTGCCATGTATCAATAGTATTTGCATGTTTGGTATTTTATTAGGCACCAGCAGTGCTCATGCATTTTATTTAGGCCATCCTATAACTTTCCTCATTTGCTTGTGGGATTCCACATAAGAAAGGCTCAGTGTATCAGTTCCCTTCTTCATATTTCCAAGAATCCAAAAGCTGCAAAGGCCAGTCTAGTTCAGATTTCTCTTCCTACATGGTAAGATATCAGGGAACTTTCCTGGGCTACTAGGGTTAGGAATACTTTGCTGAATATGATCTTTTCTGCTATGGAATCATTAATCTACTGAGAAAGCAATTTAGATAGAATAATGGATTCTACTTTTCCTGTTTTATGTTTTTTTCCTGAGGTTTGATACAGAGGGGGGCTCAGAATCCTATTGAATGAAGTTATTGTTATTGAAGTTATTAAATGAATATTGGTATATTCATGAAGAACTGCTCTTTCTGCCATAGTCTCACTAACACATAAATAAGTGTTTCAGAAATCCTACTTGCTCACAGCTTTTTTGGTTTTTTATCAACAAAAAAGATTTTCAGCATCATTCCAGATCAGTGATACATAGCACATGACCAAGGGAAGCAGAGAAGCCACCTCCAGCCATGGCTGTGCCTACACTCTGTCAATATGTATGAGAATGATGGCTTTGTTCCTACGAGCAGCAGCCCTTTCCCCATAATGAATAAACATGTACCAAGAGGTCCTTTTCTTATGCTGCAGAAGTTTTGCTTTCAGAAAACTGGAGGAAAACATCTCCAAAGGTTTTATATTCTCTTTCTGGAAGTAGAGTAAAAGCACCAAGTTTAAGATTAGCATCTGTTCCATTCACTTGTTGAGTCACTGCCTACCATCAGATTTGTGGGAACTTTGTAATCTGCTTAGAGATTGCTGGACAGAGCTGGAAAAAAATGTGTGGAATATTACTTGCAAAATAGTCTTCAAATTAAATTCTCCTAATTCCCTTTTGCTGTGTTTTTTTAATCACCTACTGGTCTTGTTTACAAACCTTCATGCAAATGGCATATCAAATCATGGTTATTTATGAAGAAAACGAATCATCCAAATCTCCTTTCATATAAAATGGAATATTTTTTACATGTTGAATGCATTCTCTATTTCCAGGCCCTGAGCTGTCATGAGACTCTCTTACATATCTTAAGGCTGTGATGATATTTTGTTTGAAGGATCACAGAGTCAGTGTTCTTTAGTGTTCATTTGTCTGGTTTCAGAGCTCTGTAATATTCACAACTCTAAGCTTTACTTGTACCTGTGTGCATTGCAGAAAGAGAGACTCCCATGGCCCTCTGGCTCCTGAGAGTCAAAACTCTCAAGGTACCAAAACCAGTGTGTTCTTAATGAGGAAATCATTAAATTTGGCAATTTCTGAAACCTCACAATGTTGGTAGTAAAACCTCCACTGATTTTTTAATACACCCCAGATTTTGCTCCATGCAAAATCAAATATTTAATCAAGTTCTGTAATACTTTAAAAAAAATAAAAACAGCTGTGAGTACATCTATAATTGTTTTTGGTACTGGATGGTCACATTCTGCATCCAAGTCTGATATCTACTTCTTCAAAATTCTTGAGTAACATCTAAGGCATGAATGAGCTGAAATCATGCTTTTTTGTTTTTCTTATCTCAGTCCTACATAGATTTACAGTTGAGATGATTTTCCACTAAGATTCTTGATTATAGGACCTGAACAGAGAGACAATAGTCTCATTTTTCTGGTTTAGGCCTTAAACAAAGAATAACAGCAGAGGCACACCAAATAGTCATTCAACCATTAAAGCATTTAAAAGCTTTGGTTCAAATTCAGCCTCCAAACATAGCCTTTCTATGTAACTCTTATGACAAGCTTTCAGCTGAGTTCCCCAGCCAGGTAAGGTATTCTTAGGTGGCTCTCTTACAGTCTCTCATCTCAAAAGTATTTCTAACTAGTTAATCATCCTTGCATATGGCACAGGAATATGAATCACTATGGGAAAGATGATTTTTCTAGTGGAAAAAAATCCCCACATCTATGGTGATGTTGGGCAAGTAGGGCCAGTCCTTAGCAAACCCATCACCTTGGGAAACAGACTTTTTATTCTGGTGTTTTTTGGGGAATTTTTGTTTGTGGTTTTTTTTTTTCCTGTTTTTTTTTTTTTTGTTTTTTTTTTTTTTTTTGTTTTTTTTTTTTTTTTTTGTCTGAACTTTTTGGTTAATACTACACAGAGCTAAAATGAATTTACTTTGTCTTGTGAGGACTAAAACCTTTTGTTGCAGAAAAGAGCCAACCTTTTGCAAATGAGTAAGAGTGATTTGTCCATTTCTTCAACAAGATCCTGCTTTTATGGCAGTGAAAGTTCTTTGGCAGCATTTCCTTCATCATTGTCTGTAATGGGGATAGGGAAATGTGAGGTAGATATTGCAAATGCTGGGCCCTCTATGGGTAAAGGCAATACCACTGGGAAAAAGAGAGTAATTCAGAGAAAACTTCTCAATTTCTTAGAAGCTACCTTAAGTCAATATGGTAACCAAAGGTGATTTTTGGTGAGTGCAAGAGTAAAATAATGAAAAGATCAACTGCAGCTTGATGTCTTATGTATTATAGGAGCCTGTTTTTCTAACATGTCAAAATATGTAGAAAAGTGAAATTGGATTACAACCCCATAGATGTGTCCTTGTCTGACAGGGTGTTGCCAGTCTGGAGATGGGATCAAATTCTGCTGTTGTTCAGTATGTATTTATAGGGATTTTACGTATACAAGCATAAAAGCATATATGCACTCTAAAAGTCTGTCTGCCTTGAAGAATTTTTTTTGTGTCTCTAATTTGGAGTAGCATGGTTCGCACATACAGAAGGACAGGTCAACTTTTATGCCTTTAATCTCTGTGTTCATAATGGTAAGGAAAGGTAAAAGGGTTGTTAGCAAGAATTGCAGATGTTGGAAAAGGAGACTGATTTAGACCTGCAGAGATGTTCCTGTGCAGTGTGGTCTGTGGCTTGAAGATTTCATATATTGAATAACTGAATAATTAAAGCCTGCCTCTAGCATTTAGGGTGAGGAACACAGGGATTGACAATTGTCATGGGTGTCCTAGATATCCACAGGACATGGCTTTAGGTCTTTGGAGTGCCTCTCTCAGCTGCGCCACAATAATGATGAAGAGGAGGACTCCAGTGCTTTACTTCAGGAAGGAGAGGGATAAGCTGACTCAGTTCTTAAGTGCTGCAGGAAACTTGTAAGGCTCCTGATGGCTCACAGGATGGTGCCCACAGGCAGGTGGAAAGACAGCATAAGATTAAACAAAGACTTAATTGCATTACTTTTCTTTATCAGGAATATAATAAAATTACTTTGGATTTTTACATTTTTAAGGCAGTTGTGAAGTTTTAGAAAATGAATCTGAGTTGATAGCCTGTTGAAATATTGTATGTTAATTGAAAGAATCATTCTTCTAAACTTACAGTCCTCCTGAATCATTCTACTTTCCATAAAAGGTGTATCATAATAATCTTAAGTTTTTAGTCTTTTTTTTTTGAGTGGTTTTTCATCTGATAGAGAAACCACAGCTTTTTTAAGAGCACCATGAGGGAAATTATCTTTTTCAGACTGTCTGCATTAGAGGGCAGTCCCAAGGCACCAAGGAAAAGAGAGATGCTTCAACTGTTGCTTGTGGCTAAGGAGCAACCTGCATCTGTCTTTACAGGGAACAGATCATTGTGTTTGTGAGTCGAGGCAGGGTCTGGGAGCATGGATGCGTGCACAACTGAGAGCAAGGGACTGGAACGTGCACAGAATGTTTCATATTCTCCACATAACCACCGGCTGCTCAGCATCCTCTTGTGCATTGTAGAAATTATATCAAAAGAAATATTCTTCACCTAGGGCTCTGGTGTACAGGCTTGTCCCTCTGTGATCGTGAAGCTATTCCTGACCAGGAGAGTAGAAGTGCTCGGAAATATAATTACCTTTTTAAAACTCAAAATGGATCAAAATTGGCAGAATTGAAGGAATGTTCTGATAAAACAGCTTCTTCTTACCATTCCGTTAAGACCAAAACTGTTTAGTTGAGAAAGGTCAGACCAATTTTAGAAAAGGTCCCCCAGATTTCAATCTTAATTTGTTTTTCTGTATGATGTTCCAACTTGAAGAATGCAAATACTTTCTTTCAAAAATTAAATTAATTGTAATAATTAGCTATATCAACAAAGAGTTAGTTAAGGTGAAAGCAAATGTTTGAACTAAACAACAAAAAAATTTTGGAAAAAGTACGAGTTTAGTTTATCGTATACTTTGATCTGTGTAGTAATTTGGAGAATTACATACAAAAAGAACTTGAAACACAGGAAAAGTGTTCTTTTTAATCCAAATGAATGTGTTTCTGAATATTTATTGCCTAGATTTTCATTTTTCATTTTCTCCTAAAACTATTCTAATTATAATGCAAATGGGAGGCATTTCTCACTGTCTTTTTAATCTGTATTTAGTCTTTGTGACCCTTTAGCTGATTTGATAGTATCTTTCATCAAATTCAGTACGATCACATCAACCAGGAAATTATCTGACAGTGTCAAACTCAGTTTTAATACAGGCTTTGTTTCATGACAGGTAGCTGGAATGTACAAGGTGCAAGTCCAGATTTGCTCAAACATTGCTCAGCTGCTTTCAAGTCATAGTAAGCTAAATATTGGCTAGACAGTGATGCTACAACAGGAGACTGTAGAGGTTATGGATCCTTTTACTCCATGTACTCTTACTGTACCTTGTGAGATACCAAGAAACAAACCCCAAGGAAATGCCAAGTTAAAATATTTGTACAGAAATATCTTTTCAGGAATGTTGGAGGTAACCTTGATTCCTTTGGTTCCCTGCACAGAGCTGAGCTCTGTAGGGCCCAGGTTTCATGAAGTGGCTCTGATTTTTTAGGAGCTTTCCTATAGCCTACTTTGCTGTAAGGCTCAACGACACAGACAGGGTAAAATCCATTTCAATTAATGTTGGGTGTGAGGTGTAGGTGTTTGTGCTAGAGCTAATCACTGTGTAGCTTTTAAATCAATGCAGAGAAATGGGTTCCTCTACTGCATGATCCATCTTATCCCAAGAAAAAGTGTAGGATAGACTAATTGCACCTTGCAGATGCCTGTTTCTCCCCATTGACTGTAGGAAGATGTTAGATGGCAGGATGTTCCAAAAGTAGAAGAAATGGGTATTGCTGAAGGAGTCTTCCAGCCCTGCAGTGAAGACAGGTTTTTCTTCTTATCTGGCTCTGGCAGTACCCCAGATGTAGGTAAATGCCTCACATTTGATGGAGCAGTGTGCAGGGAGGTTTTCACAAAAGTCTTGCAATAGGAGTTAACACAGCGTGGTATTTCCAGGAGAAGCTGTAGTATATTTCTCTGTCCAGAATGGATGTCTCCACTGTGCAGGTGGACCAGGTTATAAGCCTAGTCTGAATACAGTACTATTAGTGCTTTGAATTTTAAATCACTAATATAAATAACATATTTTGTACAGCTTATTATAAAAAGAATTGTTGAAGAAGTTTGAAGCCTAAATTGGACTTAAAATATTCCTCTAATGTTATGTTTTTAAAAGACATAAAATGTGAGGGTGAACATATATACACAAACACACAAATTAGAGAGAAGAAGGGTTTTTTTAGCATAGCTACTTCTATAGCTGAACTCAGCACAATGCCTGAGGAAATCTGTAGTCGTGGGTTATATTATCTGAAGATACTTTTTCACTGAAGGCTCATTTATTATAAGACCTAATATAAAATAATGAATATTTGCTTTAAGTCAGGTCAGGACCAGAACTTATCTCCCAGGGAATATGTGCAATTTTTGTGATAACCAGAAAAGACTTTCTTCCCCTGGAGTGAACTCCACTGGATTTAGTGCTGCATTAGTAGGCTGAGCATCTGAAATGTTCTTATTGGTAATTTAGCTTCTCTTCAGCAGAGCACTAGGGTGTTTCTTTTCTTAAGCGTGCACGTAGTTACAGAGATTGATTTCAATGGAACTACTCAGGAATTCAAGATGAAAATTATTTCAGCTTATTTCATAGATCTAATACTTCCGATTTTTGAGGAATAGGCTTTTCTGAAAATTGCATTTTAAGACCACAATAATAATTTTTGGTTCTAACCATCAATCTCAAATTATTGCATAAATATTAGTAGTAATAGAATTAGCATTAGGAAAATTAAGCTGCCCATCAGAATTAATTTGATAGAAAAAGTTATGCCATTTACATTTGGATTAAGCTTGTAAATGTATAGAGGGGCTCTTGTTCACTTAAGATGCTGTATACCTAAAAGTACTTTCATTGTACTTTTTTCTATACTGTAGCCACAATATAGAAAAAACTTTCAGGTTTCAGTTCTTGCTGTAGTTTGATAATTCACCATAAATGAACTAACCCTCTCAGTTGGTTTTCTGCAGCTTGAAGGAGAGGAATCTCACGCTACAGAATTAGTACCTCTCGCTTGGAGAAAGGCTTTTATGGAGGTCTCTTGGTGAGTCCTTCACTGAAGAAAGCCAGTGGGGAAAGACAAACTCCTGCTTTGTCCTCCATTGCTCCTACTCAGGGCTTGGTCTTGGGGCTGAGATTGTTTAATGCCTTCAGTAATGAAGGGGAAGATCGGACAGACAGACAGCAACCTAAGGAGACGGGTGGAGCCAAACTGAGGAGCAGTCTACATCTGAAATCGGACCTTCTCTGAATATGGGATGGACCCAGGCACCCTTTGGGGCACCCACCCGACCTGATTCGTTCAATGACTCTTATTTTTTTGCAACAAACTGCAGAAGCGTTGCACTTTACGAAAAGCTCTGATGATATCAATCTCAGTTTGACAGCAAAGCTCCTAAAACACTGACTTCTATAATTTATTCCCTCTCTATATCCCACAAAAGCTGGTAAAATAGCTTCATGTCCTTAAGTTGTTTTTTTTTTTTGCTTGGTAGACCCTAAATTCTTCAAAGCACCTTCAAGAGGACAGGTCCACCTACTCATTTGCATCTCATTCTACAGCTGGTGATTTTAGAACCCCAGGGTTTCATTGTCATGGAAGACAAGCTTCTATTTGTCTTGTGCTTCTCAAATGTTATGCTCAAAATAGGCTTTATCTTTCTAAAGGTGAGTAGATACTGTTGGAGGTAAGCCATGAGTGTAGCAACAGCCACAGGTTTGAGTTAGCCAAGTAATACACTTCTATATTCAGCACCTCCACCCCACAGAATATGGTGATCAATTATACAAACTTGTGCCTCATATATGAGACTGACAGAACTTATTTCCCATATTTCGCTTTCATAAATTGCTTGAAGACTATTATATCACCATAATGATCTCTAGAACAAAAATTATTCCAATGGAATTGAGTCACAAAACAAAAATACCATTGTGTGGTTTTGGAAACACAAGGCCTAAATGTCTTGTGCAGGATATATAATTTAATGAGCAGATAAGGCAAAAACAGGTAATGATGAGGATATGACAAAGACTACAAAACATTTTCATTAAAAACTGTGAAGACCACATCTCAGCAGAAAATGCCTAAAATCTGTATTCTAAAGACTGAGAAAATTCAGTTTGAGCAGATTTCTTGTTCATCTTACAGAAAGTCAGCTTTAATTTTAATGAAGCTGATGATGTTTTTGATGTCCTGATAGTCTCCAAAATGCAAACCTTCAAACTGAGATGCTGAAAGAATAGTAAGTGAGAAATTCTCCTTTTTCTCAGCACTAAAGCCCAGGAATCTAATTCTAACATTCAATTTACAATGGTAACTGTCCAATAATTTTGCATGTTACTGGTAACAGGCTTGTTTTGCTGTTACATAGAGGCTAAAAATGTTTTCAAAAACCTTACCCCAAATATTTTGAATATTCAAAAACAGATATAAAGAGTAATGAGCTTACAGACACAGTTTCTTGTGCTAGAGAACCCCTCAGGTTTTGATGTGTCACAGCAATACTATGAGGAATGTATGGAAGAACTTTAAAACGGCTGTTGACAGGAGCTCAGAAAAGTTCCAGCAAAACTCTGGGCATGAGGAGAACAGATTTCAGGCTGCTCAGGAAACTAGTAGATAAAGTACCCTGGGAAAACGTTTTTGTAGGTGCTAGAGTCCATCAGTGCTGGTCACTTTTTAAGCATCCTTTCCTAAGGGCACAGGAGTAGCAATTCCCAAATATCAGAAATCAAGCAGGTGAGGCAGAACACCGGCTTGGCTTTTGCCTTTGGAATAAGGCAAAAAAGGAAGGTGTATGCCCAATGGAAGCAAGGCTAGGTGATGTGGGAAGAGTACAGAGATGCTGCTTGCCACTGGAGAGAGAAAAATCATGTGGCCAAAGCTCAGCTGGAGATGAAGCTGGCAGAAATTTGGGGGAATATTTCATATACATTATTGGCAAAAGGCAGTGCAGAAATAACATTGGCCTGCTACAAGATGAGGATGGTCACCTCACAAACAGGGTCATGGACAAGGCAGAGATGTTGAATGCATTCTTTGCCTCTGGTCTTCAACTTGGGTGATGGAGCAAGGGGGTCACAGAGCCCTGAGCTTGAGGACTGTGACAGTGAGATTGATCAATTCCCAGTCAATCCTGGACTTGTGCAGGATTTCTTGCTCCAGCTGGATTCCTATATATCTATGATTCCTGATGGGATTCATCCAAGAATCCTCAAAGAGCAGGCTGATGTCATTGCAAAGACTCTCTCAAGGATTTTTGAATGATCTAGGGAATCCTGAGAGGTTCAAACTGGCTGGAAACTGGTGATAATTGTCTCTATTTTCCAGAAGACTTAAAAAGGTTAACCCCAGGAACTATAGGACTGTCAGTCTCACTTCAGTGATTGGTAAATTTATGGAAAAAAATCATTATTCTGGGAGGTATTGAAAAACACCTGAAGGACAAATGTTGTCATTGGTCTTGGTCAACATGACCTAATGAGAGGAAGCCCTAAATGTTGAACTGATTTTCCTTTTATGGCAAGCTAACCCACCTAGCTGATCAAGGGAATCCAGCTGATCTATCCTTTTTTGATTTCTGTAATGCTGTTGATACTGTCTCTCACAGGATCCTCTGGACAAAATGTGTAGCACTTACCTGGATAAACACATCCTGAGATGAATGAGCTGGGTCATGGGTTGGGCAGGAAGAGTTGTAGTGAATGGGGTGGCATCAAACTGGGGACCTGTAACCAGTGGGGTTCCACAGGGCTCCATCCTTGGCCCAGTGCTTCCTCAACATCTTCATAAAGAACCTGGATGCAGGTTTTGAAGAAATACTAAGTTTGATGATACTAAATTGTGAGGAGCTGTTGATTCCCTTGAGGGCAGAGAGGACTTGCAGAGAGACCTCGAAAAATTAGAGATGAGCAGTCATGAGCTGTATGAATTTTAACCAGGACAAGTGCCAGATTGTTCACTTGGGACAGGGCAACTCTGGCAGTGTGTACACACCAGGGAATGAGAAGCTGGAGAGCAGCTTTGTGGAAAGGGTTCCCCAAGGAAATGGTCCCAGCACCAAATCTGACCATTCAAGAAGCATTTGGACAAAGCTTTCTGACACGTGGTATGAGCTTGGTGTGTCTTGTGCAGGGCCATTAGTTGGACTTGATGATGGGTGCCTTTCAGCTCAGTATATTCTATGATTTCAAATAGGATACCTAGATCACAAAGGTGTCAATTGGTGAATTCCAGCTGAATCTGGATATAGCAAGAGCCTGAATATATTTGAAACCTTGGTGCTTAAAGACATGTACCAGATGCCTGCAAAATAATCCAGGTGCTCCACCTGTGTGTCCCAAGCGACACTCAAAAGTAATTGATTTCTCTTTTACTTCTGCTATTAATAGTAGAAAATAGTAGAAAATTGTGTTTAGTATGGTCAGTTTTCAAAATGCTTGCTTGACTAAAATTAATTAGATATCACAGCATCCTCAGAATAACTTACAGAATAACTGTTTATTAGCTAGTAAACTGAAAGGAGGGACTGAAATTACTTTGCCAAAGCCACACATCAAGTCAAGATTAGAACTTGTATTTCCACATTCTCAATTTTGTGCTGTAACAGCCTGATTATACTGCTGGCAGTTTATCACCTCAGCAGTGCTGTACTGCTCCCCTAGGTCTCCTTCTTCCTAATGGTGGTTAACTCTCAGACCCTGTTAAATGCTCACTGGAAATCTGGATCAAGGGGATTGGCCAAAACTATCACCCTGACTTTTTTTTTAGAGTTTTTAAAGCCAACATAAATTTTTTATTCCGTGGATGCCTAGAGCTACATTATCTGCCCAAATTAAGGTAGACTTGATTTCTTCAGAGTTGTTAAGTACCATAATGCTTCATTGAATCAGTGGGTGTATTTATTGTTGGTGAGCATCCCAGAAAACAAAGAAACTTTTATTTAGCTGTCTGAAGGCAGGAACTAAAACTAAAACTCAAGGCCAGATTTTTAAGTGATAAGATTCATTATCAAGTGAGAAAATGCTTTTCTGTACAGTACATTTTAGAGTAGTGCTGGGAGAATTTCTTTTTTTAAAGAAGAAAAGACGGACTTCCAAAATTTAGTGTCATGTTCTTAAATCAGTGAACTAAGATTAAATGTAAAGGTTTTTTTGAGATGAATTTAATTTGTCCATAGACTTTGTAGGCAATACAGAATGCCTGTTCTTATGAGAACAAGAAATATATATGAGATATATTCCTTTAGATGCAGTGAGGCCATTTGTTAACACTTTTCCAGAAAAGTTCTGTAATCTTTATCAGTTATGAGGACTGGTATTCACTGTGTTAGGTTGACCCACTCCTAGTACAGCAGTTCAGTAAAAAGAAAGAAGCCACATGAATGCAATAGAAGTTCAAATTCAGACTTATAGCCTTATAGACTACGTGCTAAATAATAATAAAAAAAAAAATAAGAAGGGTATTTGGTTTCTGTCCTGTACCCACTTAGAAAAGCTGATAGCTAGCAATCCAAAGCTTTAATGCAGAAGCACTTCTAGAATATAGTAAGTGGGCCCTCAGCTCTGATGGACTGATAAGGAAAGAGTAAACACTATTGAAGTCATTAAAGAAAATTCTGTTAAAACTCTCACACACCTTAGGTCTGTGAAATGACAATATTAGATGTCATCCCTCTGCCTTCTGCCATCAGATGTCCAGTTAAGGACCTGACAGATTGCCTGTCACAGAACAACAGGTTAAGTATGTGTTTTACTCATGCTGAAGTTCTTTTTAAGAGGCAGTTATCAGCAATGGAGTTTTTTACGTGTTTGTCTGTCCCAACCACACCAGGCACTATTGCTGAAAAAGCCATGTAATAGTAAAAAATGAGTACACATATGGTCATGTCCATTAGGAAATTAGTAATGAAAGAAAGAGGACTAGCACCTAGAAGCAACTACAACACAACTGCTGGTACAAGTGGCACCAATGGAGAGCAGCCACAGGACTCAGATCTGATGAAAAGGTCACCAGGACCCAACCCAGGGCTTAGAGAGCTGTAGTGCAAGAGAGCAAGGGAGTGGGAGGAGGAGAGACTTGTACCCAAAAAATCTAGTGCCAGGCTTTGCAAGAATGAAAAAGAGTTTATGCCATGTGCTCTTTGTTGTGTATTACTCTCCCCCTGCCTACAGAAGCATCTGAAGTGTCTGTGCTGTCGTCTTCCTTCCTCTGGCTATGTAAGGACAGCTGTGTTTAAGAGAGATTAAAGCAATGGTTGGTCCTCTCCACTGTGCCTCAGCTGCAGCAAATTTCCCTACTGGCAGTGCTGGCAGCCCAGTGACGTGGCAGCAGCCCCCACCAGCTTGTGCCCCAGGGATTGCTCTGTGTGTGGAAGCAGCAGGAAGCCTGAACAACAGCCCTGCTGACTGATCTGAACCCAGAAACAGCAGCTGCCAGGCCAGTTTCGCCATGTCAGAATGGGATTTTGTCAAAGACAGTGTGAATTTGGGATGAAACCTTCTCCATTTCTCTGTGATACCTGACCTAAGCCAGCCAAGCAGAGTACATGGGCTTGCTGCATTTACTGGAGCAGGTAACATTCCACTATCCCACCCTTGGCGTTGGTGCAAGTACGGGAGACCTGACCACCACAATCCAGCTTTCCCTGTTATCCTCTTGCAAGCAGCATTACAATATAAACACAGCTATAAGAAGAGCATATAAAGCAGCCATGCAATTACAGTGACTTAGTGGTCCTTTGCAGTGGGCATATAATTAACTGTTGGCACACAGTAGCACATCCCCACTGCATGCAAAGTGAGGCAGAAGATTGTGACACATGGCAGCAGACTCTGGCTGCCCCAAGGACACTTACTGCTGTTTGTTTCTCAAAGCTCCTGCCTTCCCAGGATGATGGCTAATGAAGCCTTTACACCCTCTATTATAGAAATTACTTATTTCTCATCATTACTGAAATAAAGGAAAATCTAATTATCTAACAGTTCCTTCCTCTGCCCTGTGTTTTAAATAATCTTGCACGTAGGAATTTTTACCTGTTTCCCAAACCCTTGTTAATACTGTCTGATTTAATTTGAAAGCAGAAAATTCAGTGATTAGATATACCAGTATTTTAAATGAAATCACATCCCTGTCCGTGCATCCCTTTTATGCTTACTTTCCATCATACCTAAATAAACATGCCTGGATATTGCGGACAAATGAACAGCCAGATAATGCTTTACATCCAAGGTCTCATTCCAAAGGGTCTGCTTATTCAATGAAGCATTTCAATTAGATATTTGACTTGTCATGGCCTATCAAAATGTGTTGGGATAAATTCTGAGGTAACCTAAATCAGCACAATTCCGTGTCACCTGTGGACCATGGACCAAAGCTGACTTCAGCAGGGGCAAATCTGTCTCATTGCTATTTCAGGCCTTGCAATATGTTGCTTATGAAAGAGCTCTAGCCAAGAATTATTCATAGGAATTGGAAAATAACTACAAACATTAAAAAAATCAGACAGAATAGAAATCTCTCTGCATTCACTCTGTGAACACAACTCAGAATTCATCATTTCTGGGAGCAGTTTGCATTAGGCAGAAGTGTCTGCCAGAGCACTCTCTCTGCTGGGCAGCAATGCCGTTGCCCCAGCCCAGTAACTTCATGGTCAGGGTATAATTCTAGGTGCTGGGAAATGTAGATTCAATTTCAAACTCACTGGGGACCACAGTGACACCGTATTACAGTCTCTCTGTGGCACAGCCAACAGCTGGACAGGTTCTCATGTGTTCCCTCAGTAATACAGTGGGTTGGTTTCAGTGTGTTGTGTTAAAATCTCAAGCAGTGTGATGGTTGACTTGCAGAAAAAGTGGGAACCTATACTCTTCTGCTGAGATGCTGAGGTATTTTACAAAAAAGTCAGAATTGTCCCTTTATTTTTCAAGACGTTTAGCAACTCTGCTTTTAGCAGCTGCCTTACAGGCTTTGGTCCCAAATAGACTATCCAGAGATGCCCAATTCCTATTAAATCTAGGTCATCCATTATTGCCACTCGCCTCTTCTGTCTAAACTGCCCTTCAAGGCCATTGCAGCATTATTTCCAGACTATCAAAATTAAAAAATCTAAGTTGACTTTTCTTAAAATTGCTATAAATCCTTGAGTTGGTTTAGAATAATTTCACCAAGGGACCAGGACTGAAACAATTTGAATAAGCAGGTTTCTTATTTGCAAACTAAAGTCTCCTTCCTCTCACTATCACTTTGCTGGAGTGAATCGATGGCTTTTGACTTCCACCAATACAAATAATCCATTTTTTAGCCAACCACATTTATTATGTCTATTTATACACCAAGCACACATTTATCTGAAGCCAATGGCACTTTCTCCCTATTGTGAATTCTTATGTGCAGAGAAAATGAAAGAGATCTCAAGCTTAGAAAATCCAAACTCTGAGAAAAAAAATTCTTTCATGGAGGGCCATCTGATATCTCAGGAAATAAATTCTATATCTCTTCATTCTGCTTTTGTGTTCATGTCTATTGTCTGGTCACATGTACAGTGAACTTTCTAGTTCTATATATGACTAGACTTCTTTATTCCTTTTTTCTGATGTCTTATTGTGAGGTGCCAGTTAAAATTCTCTTAAAAAATCAAAAGTCATATCATGTGTGACCTCTCTTTGTTTTCCATAACAAAGATACCTGCTGTTTGACCTTGTCATCTAGACGTTTGTCGCTGTCAGCTTGGGATTCCAGAAAGGTTTTCATTTTCTTTGAAACACTGTCCTCACTTTGGAAGTGAGCCAATTCTTGGGAGGTCAGCGTGGGCTCTTGATACTTGCGCTAACAACAAAATTGTAAATGTTTTTTGCAAATCAAATACTGCATCAAATACTGCTGCTCTCTCATGTTCTGCCTCCTAGGGAGAATATCTACTAATCTTTCAAAAGGTAGAGAGCCAAATCAAGTGAATCAAGAGATCTATCAGCTCAGCAAAGTTGCTATATGGAATTTTCTGGCCTGCATTATGCAGGAAGACAGACTAGGATGATCTAATAGATTTTTTTCACCTTAAAACTGATGTTTTTATCAGCCATTTCATTGGAATCACCTGAAATTGCATCAGTTGACATTCTGACCCATTTCTCTCTTTCATCCTTTTTTTATATTTTTCTGGGGAAGGAATAGTTTCTGTGCCTATAGTTCCATGTAGTAACTTTGAATTTTTTTCCTTCTTAGAGGAAAAAGTAAAGTTCCCCATACTCTGATACAGTAAGATTAATTATTTTCCAAAGATCAGTAAGTTTTTTGAAAGAGGAAAGGAAGAGATAAATGGAAAGGTCACAGATTTATCCTGTATTGCCTCTCATGAAGCATACAGTACCTAACACCTTCTGGAAACTCTCATTGTGTAGTCGGTTGGTATGTTACACACATTTTATCTCAGCATTTCTTTTGTTCAGGTTATCATAGCATTCTGTTCTCAGTTACAAAACAGTGATCTTGAAATAGTTTATAATTGGATATTTAGATTTATTTTTAACATGCTTAAATATTTCAAATGCACTAAGAATTATAAATCAACCACTAGCTAGACTAGCAGTTATTCACGTCATTTGAAAATAAATTCTTCATTCTGTACACTTCCAGAAACAAACACATGCACAAAAATACATATCCTACATACTGTAAAAATAACAGAATAAAATTGAAGTAATCATTTAAAAACAAATTTAAAAAAACCCAAACATTTAAGGTGTGAAAAAATGTTAATGCTACTGTCCCCTAAACAAATTGCACAAGTTCGGTAGTCAAAGTTAAATGTAGAAGAAATGAAAAGGGTATGGAAATGTACAGTTAAGGCATCCAGACAATCTTAATGTGTGTCAGTGTTATAGGAAAAATATCCATTTAAATCAATCTACTTGGGGTTTTGCCCCAATTTGTATTAATTTGAATTAACAGACTTATTTTTCCTGTTATTTTTCTTTTTATGATGTCACTCAAAGGTGGAACTGAGGTTATTTTATTATATTTTCTGTATGGAGTCTGGTTTACCATGTTTATTTTTTTTTCGAGTGAAAAAATTCATCAAGCTTAAAGAACAGATGAGAAGTCACTCAAAGGAGGAAAAAAATTATATGGAGCAAAATGCAGAGAATGGGAATGAATACATGATACTATGCACTGACCAACTTTCCCTTGTTTTACCATGATAACAAAATCAAATAGCTTTATGGACTATGGCCATATATAATCTAAATATTTAAAGGTATTTGAGTTGCGCATTATAGCCTTAATCCATATTCCCTAAAGAGGGCTTGCTTATAAGAGAGCAGGAGAGGGACTTCTTATAGGGGTGTGTACAGACAGGACACGGCAATGGCTTCAAACAGAGGGAATAGGTTTGGATTAGATATTGCCAAGAAATTTACTGTAATGCTGGCAAGGCACCGGAACAAGTTGTCCAGGTAAATCTGGCTGCCCCATCCCTGGAAGTGTTTGAGGCCAGGATGGGTAGGCCTGTGAGCAACCTGGGCTAGTGGGAGGTGTCCCTGCCCATGGCAGGAGGGTGATTTTAATAATCACCAAGGAATGGTGAAATTAATTATTAATATACAAGATATGTATAAAATGACTATTTGATTAATTTTTCTAAATGAGGTATAGAATGGTGGGTTGTAATTTAGAAATTTTGCAATTTCTGATTCAAAGTAAATAATTAAATATTACATTACAACTTCTGAGAACCATTTCCTACATCGTAAGTAGAAAGAGAAAAAAGTGTGAATATATTAATGTAGAAGTGCAAAGATTTATGCCTTCACTAAAAGAAACAGTAAACATTGCCATGATCAGATAAATCATTTTTATCTAGGAGCATAAAGAATAGGACATATGCATCCATTATATCTAAATTTTTAATAAATCTTGGCATATTTCACCTTTATGCATGCAAGCATCTTGTCATCTTCTTGCTGTGTTGTAAACTTCAAGATGGGTTTTTTGGCTAGTAGTCACCTGTTGAACACAAACAGAAACCATTTATTTGGACTACATTATGAAAAATACTGCGGTTTAGCTCATGGGAAAGTTAGAATTATGTTAAATCATTTGTGCTTCCCTGGTTGCTTGTGCGTCAATGATTCAACAGCAATTTGCTCTTTTACTAGCTAAACAAAATTTTTGTCACCAGGTGCAATCTTTTGTGTTTAGACTCACTATAAGTTTCTGCACTGTTATATATATATATATATATTCTGTTTGTGAGCAAATTTTTTTAAAAAATAAGTTTTAGGATTAAGTTGGTGCCACAAACATTATCTGTTATGAATAAATTCTGTGAGCTTATATACTGCTCTTCATACTTCAGTATTAGGATACATGGGGCTTCATTTTTCCAAGGGTAAAACCGAAGCATAAACATTTGCATCATCAATCTCAACACTGCAGATGCAAACTTGTTTTGTCCCAAAATCATAGGCTGTCACATCTTATTCTAATTGTATTTTAGGTCCTTGACTGTGTTGAGTATTTCAGCCTTGTGAGTTAAGCAACTACACAATAACTTAATTCTCATTAGTGATCAATTATGCTTCTTGTTTAGTTGCAACAACAGCAACTACACAAAAAAGGGGAAGCTTAGACCATAGATCTTCTTTTTTTGTTCTTGTTTTTCTTTCATTTCTTCATTCAGTTGCTATTTTTTTCTTATGAAATATATACCCTCTGGCCTGAAAACCTTTTCTCCATGATTTGAATATTGCAGGTGCTCTAAAAATAAATTAGCATAAGGGAAAATAACAAAAAAAAAGACAAAACCCAAACAACTCCAAAATCATTGATAGCATAGTCAAGCATCTTGCTATTTTATCTCAGAGGCCCTTTTTAATATTTAATAAGCTTACTGCTGTTCCTGGTCTTTTGGAATACAGTGCCATTAGTAAAGAAAGTTGCCATTTGTCGTTAAAGGAATGTAAGGAATAACAAAACAAAGAAATAAAATGGCCTTTTATGAAAAAACTGTGAGCTTTCCAGAATAACACCGGAAAATAATTTGCAAAACCATTTTTCCTCTTCCTTGAAGAACCTAAGTAGTATCTGAATATATAAAAATAGACATTTTTTGTCTAAAAGTTGTATAACTTTTCATTTGCATCTTGTCTCCATGTTACAATACTACAATACTATTTGATTTTATATAGATAGCACTGAAAAAATGAATGCCTCTTGTCTTAGTTACAACTCAAGTGGAAACATCTGTAATGAATAATTACCATGATCTAGGGCTCCTCATTATGCAAATGAACAGTTTTGCTATTAATATTATAATAATTTACTTACAGATTCTTCTTTGCATCCCTGATGATCCACTATAACCTCAGTAAACACAGATTTGTGGTTTCATACATGGTTAATACCAAAATATGGGTGCATAATTCTGCATATAAGCCGAAAATAATTCTATTTAAGAACACAGAAAAGAGAACATTTATTCTCTCACCTAGTGGCAGTTCCTAGGCACCCCTGTTGTGACAAGGTATTTGACCATGATGTACAAATGAAAAAAGACATGTTATTTATAACAAAACTCTTACAATCAAAGGACAGCCCCCCCGGCCTTATCTTAATTCCCTGTGGAAGGAAAAAGCTTACTCCCAAGACATATATAGTTCGATATAAAATGGGAATATATTGTTCTTCCTCTGTTAATTCTAAGACATATAACTATGCTATCTAGAAACCATTATTTTATTAACTGTGATCATCATTTAAGTCCAGGTATTGCAAAACCTTGTATCTTGTTAATGTAATTATCTTCCTTCTGAATATCTGATTTATCTAATGCATTCTTGCTTCTGGCAACACTGCAGGACACAACCTAAAGGATATTTAAATATGAGATATAACTTAAGCTAGGAACTTCAGTTCTGACACAGAAATAACCTTTGAAAGTCACCTTACTTATTAAGGTGACTTACCTAAGATCTGCCTCACCCAAAGTCTGTCTTTAGAGAGGAAGGGTTTTGGTTTCTTAGCAGGTGAGGATGATATGTGAAACTGGTAGGTAAAATTCCTAGGTCAGTGAAACCTCCATCTTAGGTTGGAGAAAAATATCCATTATCATTCGACTTATTGCCACTATCACATTAAGTGAAAACCCTGTGTGTCATTAAATACAAAGGCCAGTACTTCCTCAGTAGTCTTGACATTTTAGCAATAGCAGCTTTACAGACACCCAGAAGCCAGGCATATCTAGAACTTTGAGGCATCTTGAATTTCAAGTGCCATCATCTGTGCTTCAGTGTAATTCAAATCTAAATCATGTTTAATTTCTTACATTGCTTCCATTTGGTCTAATAAAAAACCAGCTGCATCTGAAAATACACAGTATGTGGCAAAGTAATAGAGAACTTGGATCCAGCTAATAGATTTGTGTAGGGCTCTAGGTTTGCCAGCCCAACTGCTGACAATATTTCACTGGAAGCCTTGAACATGGACATCATGCTGTTGTGATTTATTTGGTCTGGCCATTTCCTCACCATTGGCATTTTGTTATCTGCAAATGCTACTTCACTGATGATCACTGACAGCACCTTTCTTTGTCTGCAAAGCCTCCTGCGTTCAGATATCAGTTACTTCTTTTGTTTGTGTGGAAACATACTTTGCTCCCACTTCCCTCACATAACCATGTGAAGAGACACATCTGCTTTTGTTTATTTTGCCATTCATGTCAGCTGTGTTTTGCTGCAATTTTCTTGCCTTTGCTACAACCCAGCCTTTGTGTTCACAAAGGGGAGTCGAAGGGAACCTGATATGCACTGAGCCAATTACGGCCCTGTCTTGGGGACTCAGCTGGCAGTTCAGCTGCACTACATGGAGAACACTATAACCCTGAGAAATGTCACCCATTTCTTCTCTGGGGAATAAGAAATTGCCAGTACAATGAGAAAATGTCTTAGCAGACACCAGAATATTCTGAAGTAATTTTCTTGACAGACTTTTCCCAGTTCCTGTCATGAAGATTAAAAAGTTAAATTCCTATAAAAATCATTCAAGCCGCTCCAGGTGGCTGTCAGTGGGATCAGCTCAGCACCTGTCCAAAGCCGGAACACACTAATTTTGCACTGGGGTATATTAAAGGTCCACAGGAAGCAAACATCAGTACTATACCCCTTGGAGTCATATTTGCTGTTGAACTTGGTCACCACACAGTGGTCTTTCAATTTACTCTTGTTGCAGGTAAAAGGTATCCTACTCCACAATACCTTCACCTGTCCCTGCTGCTAAACGTCACGGGTTTGCGGAATCAAGCTTGGTTGGCACACAAGTGTCTCTCTGTAGAGAAAATGATGGTAATGACTCCCTGCAGGCTGCTGTTGGAGCTCACTCAGTGTGTCATGGTCTAATGTGAACTCAGGTGAGAGCAGATGTTATCCAGCACAAGGAAGAGGTGCCAGACTCCCTCCCTTGCACACCTGTGGCACCAACCCATGACACCTCCCTGGAATGTGATAGGGCTGGCCATGATGGTCCCACTGCCTGGGTACAGCACCCAAGCCCAGAAACATCACAGACAGGTAATGTCATTGTTTCAATGTACTCATCCAAAACCTGCTTTTTCCAGGTAAATGGGCATGAGACTTGATTGCTTTTTAGAAAAATCATGTTCCATGAACTGGTTTTTGCTGCAGGAAAGGGAGAGTGGTACTGGACACCCTGCTGACCCTCAGGCAGAGGGGACCAAAGACATTTTCCAGGAATGAACTTGTGCAATGCTACCGGGTCAAAGCATGCTTGGTGCTCAAATGGTTTAAATATAGAAATTAAAAATATTAAAACCCAGATTTCAGATAATGCAAGGAAAAGTTCATCTGGTCGCAGTTTATATTGCAAGTGTATTTAAAATAATTTACTAAAGGCTTCATAGGAGTTAACAATGTGAACATGTCTTGGTTTAAACAGACAGGTATCTGCCAGGGAAAACTGGACTTTTCCCTGGAATGGAGAATGTAACCCCCCTTCCCTCCAAATTATTATAATTTTGCAATTAAAGGCATTCAGGCAAAGATTTGGGAATAGGAATAGCAGTTTTTTACTAGGAATATTTTTAAAAAAGTAAATGTACTAGTACAGAAAGACAAGCAAACAAAACAAACAGGAAAAAAACTAAAAAACCCTGACAGTCAGCAATGTGACCTGGCACCCTGTCGGTCAGGGTGTTAGAAGCAGTCCAGATGAATCCTTCTGGAGTTACAGATGCAGTTCTGTGGAGTAGAGATGATCCCATAGAAAAGTCCAGTGATGGCAAGATGGGTCCAGTCTTCCTCTGAGGAATCCAGTGTAGGACTGACCCTCTGGGGGTTTCAGGCTCCCTTTTATCCAGGTAGGAAGTCTGGGCCCCACCCCTGTGTGGAGCATCTCACAATGAAATGATGTAATGTGTCATGTGATTGGTGAGCCTTAATGGGCCATTATCAGCAGATATCCCCGGGGAGGGGGGGATGAGTGATGAAAGAGATAAGAAACACTGCCCCACCCTGTTTTAACAGCTGGGCCATTATCAGAAAGCAT
>VZUI01050137.1:0-10319 GCA_013401135.1 Cettia cetti
ATCTGAGGGGTCTGGTCGAGGTTGTGCAATCCTTTTCCTCAGCAGGCCTCCCTCCAGGGAAGAGCCACTGGGACTCCACCCGCCCCCACAACTCCTCCTTTTATATTTAGTAAAAAGGCCGCTCCAGCCGCTCTTTCAAAGCAGCGTAGGAGGCATGAAAACATAAGTAACACGATAAAAATTACAATGAGAATCCACAAAACACCTTTGACCAAAGATGCCACCCATCCTGTCAATCCCCATTGCCCAAAAAGATTGTTGACCCAGTCCAAAGACTTTTCTGTTTGTATGTCCTTCACCAATCCTTCTAGCTTCTGGATGTTCGCATGGATGGATGTTGAGTGTGAAGAAAGGTTGAAACAGCACATTCCTTCAAAGTCCTGGCATCCATGTCCATTAACAAGTAGCAAATAATCGATTGCTGCACGATTTTGAAGGGTCGCCTGTGGAGCCCAGCACATGGGATTCTTTCCCTCCCATGAGCCTGCAGGCACTACACCAACACAGACACCAAGGAGTGATGAAAGCATCCAGAATAGCGGGCTCATCCATGACATTTCCACTTCTCAAACTCACAGGCAAAAGGGACTATCATTATCCACTCTTAACGAGGCCCTTAATGATGATCCTGTTGCTCGGTGACTGGCGCATTACCGACAGGTGCATATAACAACACACAGCCAGAGCTGCTTATAAATCCGTGACCTATTCCAGCTTAGACTTGCTGAGGACCTGACCCAAAATATTTATTCCCTTGTGGAAAACAGATACTTCAGGTCTCCTAATGGTCTCCAGTGTTCCTGGCTGACCCAGTTTGGAGCATGAGCTACACTCAGCCCTATTTCAGCACTGAACTAGTTCCATCAGAAATGGTTTCCTTTAAAACTGCTTCCACCAAATGACACACTATAAAAATATTTAGGGGGGGTTTTTTTTGGTTTTTTTTTTTTTTTTTTTTTTTTTTTTTTTTTTTTGAGAGAGAGAGAGAGACAGAGAGAAAGAGAAAGCGAGTGGAACTAATCAGAAAATATATACTGGGTAAACTGAAATGGGCATTATGTAACATCAATAGCGTTCCTAATTAATTCAGATTCATTCAGATTTTAAAGCCCTTTTCAGAATCACCATTTTTGTTCAGACAGAGGGGAGGAAACTATAAGATAATACAAAAATACATGTGACCACAGCTCCTGAGCATATTAATGAAGAGAAATGTAGAAAAGGCAGATTTTTTTCAGAAGAGCAGAATAGCATCTACAGTGATAGATGCAGGGTACAGCAAAATAGGTCAGTAAAGGGAAATATGTGTAATGAATTATATAAAGCTGCAACTATAAAAATGGATGTATTGATGAAAAGTGATTTTAAAAGGAAGGCTCAGATACAAATCATTAGTCCCATGGCCAAGACTAATATGTATTCTGCGGTAATAAGCGATGTCATTACAAGTGAATAACAATGCTGTAATGGGCAAGGAGCCTTGCTGGGGGAGGGGACTGATTATCAAGCAGTTAGGAAACCTTTTCTCAATTGTTCACTCAGCTTTAGTTGCCTCAGGTGCTGGCAGGGGCAATTTCCAAAAGACAGTGGCAATGCCAAGGAATGCAAGGAGGAAATTCAAAATTTGGAGTGGTGATGGGGGTGCCTCCGCAGGGCTGGCTCACTGAAATCTCGGGGGAATGTTACCTCGCCAGGTGAGCTTTCGAAGCAAAAGAAATCACCCTACTCTTAGCAGGATGAGTAGAAAGGACCGCTGAGGACTTGAGGACAGAGTGGATGGGCAAACCTGCAGCTGCATCTCCCGCTGCATTCCCGATAGGGTCATCCCTTGCATGTACTGCCAAAGTCTACCCTGCCTGCACCAACAACCTCCCCTGCTTTTCGCGCCTCTGTTGTGTGCCCAGCAGGTGGGCATCGCACATGGACCCTCCCGCTTCCCTCCTCTGCTCCCTCTCCCCGGTGCCGGCGCCCTCTAGCCCAGGAATGGCAGGGCCCGGTCGGTGCCGTCCTGCTGGATGTGTGGCTGTGGGGGAATGGATGTGCAGTGCTGAGCTGATACCAGCTGAGCAATATAATGCAGTGCCGTCAGGAGCATTACTCATAGCTGATGAGCGCATACCTTTCCCTGTGAAACACATACATTCCAGAAAGAAATGCATAGATCATTTGCTGAAGCACATTTATTACAGCGAAATGTGTACCTCAACTAATGAAACGCATAGATCATATAGTAAAATGATTATGCTCACACCTAGCAGGCTCAACCATTTATTTATTTTTAACCAACTTATTTTGGTTAGGAAGCTGATCATGGTCCTCCTCCTCCCAGGGATTAGCAGTCCAAACCCCATTTTTTTTTCTTCAAAAGTGTATTTATTTTCCCATAATACAAACCCAGGTTTTCATCCCAAGCTCACTGAAAAATAAATTAGAATAGAGCCCTCTCTTACAGAAGCTGAGCATCCAAGCTGAAGACAGTTTCACTATTGAAGATGGATTTTACTACCGAGTATTAGTGGATACTATAGCTGGTGTGCCTGCTAATTAAAAATTATGTCTGTGTACTACAAAACATTTTAGGCATTCTCCCTTAAATGTTAGTTTTGCTGCCCACTT
The DNA here is from genome assembly GCA_013401135.1 of Cettia cetti. Taxonomy (NCBI): domain Eukaryota; kingdom Metazoa; phylum Chordata; class Aves; order Passeriformes; family Sylviidae; genus Cettia; species Cettia cetti. The sequence goes on from VZUI01050137.1 coordinate 2,617, forward strand.
GAGACATCTTCTGCATCCTTATTAACATCTTCAGCCAGAAATAGGTTGAGTCAGTGCCCCTCCAGGGTCGGCCATAAACCAGCCATTCTCAGTACATAAATTCAGTTGGCTCCACCTCGTGCCCTGAGGAATGAAACAGGTCAAACACTTCATTTACGACTGAGGAATCCCCCGGTATACGTGTGCCACCCCTATTCCCAGCTCAGCAACACTGGGAACGCGTGTAAATCCCAGAGTCATGCTACGGCACAGACACCACTGACACACTGACCGACTGGGAACAAAACCCAGAGCCCTGACCCATTCTGTTACATGGAATCCCAGCAGCAGCCAAAGGACAGCCAGACTCTTTCTCGACAGCTGGACTGATTAACAACAAAGCTATGCTTTGGAAAAAATAAATGAGGGGTTTCTATTTTATTGGACTGGCCTTTCCTCTGCTGAATTGTATCTGTTTGAAAAACCAACCTAGGGGAGGGGGCAAAAAAACAAATTGCTGTTTGGAGTGAGCAAGGAAGGAAGAATAGACCAATAAAAGCAGAAACTGGCAGAAGATCAGGTATGAAATGACTGAATTCAATATCCCTTTCCCCCTTCTTCCCCTGAACACCATTGGTTTCTGATTGTAGAGCATATCGATTTGAATTTTTTTTCATGTTAACTTTTAATTGCCTTGCTGCAGCTGCCAGGCAGTGCCTTGCTGAGCCCATTTCCAGCCGCCATCCTGAGCGCCCCACCATCCCCAGCACCCCGCGCTCTCCATCAATAGGAAATCAAGCGGCTGCTCACAGAATAACTCTTCCTACTTTTCGCACTTAGCAGAGAAGCTTTTTCAGCCTGCTCGTGTGTCACCAACCTTTGGAGCAGCTTCGCCGCCCAACTATCAGCACTGCTGGAGACTTTTTATCTTCTTTACAAACTTATCTTTCGAACATGCTTTTTAATGTGTAATCGTTGTTTGCTTCGGCAGGGGAGGCTTCCTTGGGGCTTATTGTGCTTAACTGGCCCTATTGTTGTGAGCCTCCCTGATAGAAGATGTTGTAAAAATACATGGAGGTCGGGCTGGATATTTGCGTTTCCATTTCATGGAGATAACGACATTTTCCATAAGTTATATGAGTCCCATTTCATTATTCCATGAACCTCTCGGTGAACCGCGGGCTTCACTATATAATTTATGGTCCCTGATACAATCCAACGGTGTAATCTCATGATTTATGTGCTTCATTTATAATTTGATCATTTTGGTGTAATACGTGTTTTCCTAGATGATTTATGTACTTTCGCCTGTAACGTGTGTGTTTCGTGCCATGATATACATATTCATCAGCCGCGTGCTATGCCCCTGATGGCACTTTCCCAGGGAGGAAGGTGGGACACCCCAGCCCGAGGCCAAGTCCCGAGGTTAATTGCAATCAATTCACCTTCCATGCAATTACACTTTCATCTGCACGCGCCTGTGAAGTGAGCATGCTTAACGCCGTATCAGCGGGAAAGCAAATGCGCCTCTTTTCCCCTTGGAGCCAATAAAGCCAGCCGTGGCATAGGATTACAGGGGGCAGCGGGGACAGATTAGCCCTCCTTTCTAACATTTCCATTGAGAAAGTGCTGAGAATAATTAATTATGTCCCCGTTGTGCTGATTAACGCAGGTCTCGTTTCGGCGAGTATCCCGAATGCTGACGAGGCAGCAGTAGCCTGCTCTGATTTCAGGACAGCAACCCCGTGCAGGCACAAAGCCCAGGAAAACAAAACCACACCCCTCCCTAACTTCCCCCCCTGAAATGAGGGCTGAAAGGAGCCAGAGGGACAACCCTCTCTGCTCACTTGTGGGATCAGCTGTGCCCGACCTTTTCCCTGCAGCGGCAAGCCCACCACCCTTCAGGTCACACTCTTTCTTCCCAGCACTTTCCACCTTTACCATCAATCTCACTCGTTTTCACCCTCCCGGTCCCTTCCTCCTAAACAGCCTGGGCTTCTGGTCCTGTCCACCTCACCCCCCACCTTCCCACACCTACCATTTAGTCTCAGCATAAATAAATACCTGCTCTTTCTACTCTCCTGTGCAGGACATGCTCCCAACGCCACACACCATCCTCGGTGCTCTCAGGTGAATTTGCCAATTAATCCATGTTTTTCTCCAACAGCAGTGCTCAAACTGGGGCAGGCAATGCCACCTGAGCCCTTGCCAACACTGGGTGGTGCAGGAAGTCTCTCACCTGGGATTTGCCCCTTGTTTCACCCAGTGAGGCATCTGCTTTTCCACAGCTGTGCTTCATGTTCAGCTTGTGATGTTCATGCTCAGGGCTCTCCAACCCCAGCAGGTCCTTTCTGCCTGTTGATCTGCTGTTTTGCTAAGTGTTCCTGATCAGGGATGTGCACCATTTATTTCTACCTAAAACCAGTCCTTTGCACTTGTCCTTATTGAAGCACCTCACCTTTTCTCCAGCTGTTCCTGTTGCCATGTGTCCACCATAGGGATTGGGCACAGAGGTGGTGGTTCATTGTCAGCGGCTTTTTCCCACTGCATGGTCTGTATCCCTGTGGAATCTACAGGAGAGTGTGGCTTGAGACAGCATCAGAAGCCTTGCTGAGTGATATTCATTGCCTCTCCACATGGCTTATTGCCCTGTCATAGGAGGAAATAAGGTGAGTTTGACATGATTTGTTCCTGACAAATCCCTGCTGGCTGTTACTTATCTCCATGCTATATTCTAGAGGCTCATAAATAATTTGCTTGATTATTTCTTCCAGCGCTTTTCCATGCACTAAGTAGGCTGACTGGTCTATGGTTTCTTGGTCCCCTTGCTTTGCCTTTTTTCTAAGATGGGCATTCCTGTTATCCTCTCCCAGGCTTCAGAAACCTCCCCTGCTTGACACCAGTTCTAAAAAAATAAAATTGCCAACAGCTAAGTGACTGCTCCTGTGAGCTCCCTTAGATCCAATATTGTGGAAAATGTCCTGCTGTATTCTTCTTCCACCCTAAATTCTACCTCCTTGTTGCTGAGATGAACACTGTCAACCTAAAAAAACATTCATTGGTGAATGAATGGGTAAAGCTGGAGGAAAAATAAGAAAGGTATGGAATGCTTTTGTCTTCCTGACATCACCTATTGCTGGCTTTCCCATCTCATTTAACAGTGAGCCACCTTTCCTGGTCATCATGAGAACTAACTAAGATGCCTGTGGAACATATCTGCATCTGAATTAGATATTTTCCTTGTTCTCTCTTAGAATATATATATATGTATGAATGTATGTATGTATGTATGTATGTATGTATGTATGTATGTATGTATAAAAATGTGTGGTTGTATATAAATACAGAACAAAGATAAAAATATGGGTATAAAACAAGCTGGTGCTTTGATACCAGAAGAGGCAGGATGTCCATGTGGCCAAGGCATTCCCCCAGCACCAACACTGCTCATTTTCAAATATCCCAGCCTGCGAGGTAACTTGCCAAAAGAAATACCACCAAGCTGCAGCTTTTGACCACATGATGGAACAAAAGCCCAGAACAAACTTAGTGTGTTAAAACTCAGCTGTATAAACAGGAGGAAGCTGGCATGTGTGCAGTCTTTTAAGTGTAAGCCAGATGTGAATCCAGCTGTGGTGCATCCCTTCCAAAGCCAGGGTCTGAGGGAGCAGGGACTTACACAGCCCTGTCTGCCCTGCTGCCTGCTCCCCTCCTCAACACAGAAACTCAGGCTGCTGTGTTCATGTCAACCAACAGTGCTCTGCATTAAGAAGGAGCATCTCTACATTATCCTGAGACTTTGAAATTAAAAGTCAGTTTGACAGACTTTGATGCTATCAGCTGAGGACTCTGTCTCCAAGAGGGGGAAACCACAAGTGGAGACTACTTTTTAGAAGAATAAAATATTTTGTTTAATTGGGAATAATACAAACAGTATTCTGCACTATAAAAATCAAAAATACAAATATTAAACCCTCAAACCCCACAAAACTTTAACAAAAAGCATGCAGCCCCTCGAAGATCTTAGCTGTGACCTCACTGGTTTTGTTAGATAATATTGGATATCCCTGAAAATAAAAAGCATCTTTCAGGAATGTGGGTCTTAAAAGATCCTATCTATATGTCAGAAAAGCTCAGGCCTCCTGTGTCTGAGATCAATTACAGTACGGATAGGAAATAGATGTTGTCTTGGTGCAAGTGTGGAGAGAATTTTGTCCATCTTATTGAAACCAGTCACCCAAGAACTGGTCTTAGGAAGTAGCCATTAAACTCACACCATGTTAGAAAAGATGAAGAAGGATTTATTAATCCTTGCCTCACTGGGAAAAGACCTCTGAAAGCATAAAGTTAGTTTGCATCCCCCGATTATTGCCATTTTTTCTTGGCCTTGCTCTCCAAAGGGCAATGTCACTTGTGGTCCCTGTTTTATATCACCAGGGCCCAGGTACATCCTGGAGTGTCAGTCATAACCACCCATGACTCAGCTCAGCCCGGAGACCTCTGGGTTCTGACAACTGGGGGGAAGGAGAAGAGAGCAGGAGAGAGGAGAAAGAGATGCATTGCAGCCTGTGGACACACCCCAAGCACAACAGCATCAAAAAGATGAATTTCAGAGTGGCCTCTTCACTGCTGACACGTCTGGGTTCACAGCGGGGCACCGGCAAGCGCAGCCCCAAGAGGGCCTGGCAGGGACAGAGGACAGACATCCATCCCAAAAGGGCCGGCATGTCAAGAGCTACTGCAGAGCCGGAAATTGCCCTCTACAACTGCAGGCAGCTGGTGCAGACCGTGAGACCTACAGCACTGCAGCTGGCCAGTCCACTGGTGCTGCTGTCACCAGTAAGGTCATGAACTCCAGGGATGTGCCAGTGAAGAAGGCTTGAGGAAGAGTGACTTCCCAACTTCACAGCTCACACCCTGCCATCAGGTGTCCCATGAGCTGCTCCAACAGAAGGTACCTCAGAACCACGTATTCTGGTCCTGGGTCTACTGCTGGCAGCCAGCTTCTCAGGGAAAAGTGGCCTCACAAGCACATGGCACAGCTGTGTGAAGGCTGCTGACAGAAATTAACTCAAAACCACATACTCCTGTTCATAGAATCAGAGAATGGTATGGATCAGATGGGATATCAAAGGCTTTGTTTCCAGCTCGCCTGCAACTGACAGGGACACCTTCCAGTAGACCAGGTTGCTCAAAGCCCCATCGAACCTGCCCTTGAGCCCAGCAGTTCTGGCTCTTCTGGTGACTTATCAGGCAGAACTGGCTGCACCAGCACATACCAAAGCCAGTGCCTGCCTCTGGCCCACCAGCTGCGCAGGCAACAGTGACACAAGGAGAACAAACATCATCCAAGCCGCCCATCTGCTTTCCAAACACCCTGCATGCACCCAACCTTCCCACCCTCAGCAGTCTCTTTTCCTTGACAGGCTTCAATTCCCAAATAGCATCTGATAATGGGTCTGAATACAGATTTTCTCATTACTGACAAGGACCCATTCCTGGCCACAGCAGCAGCGGCTTCCTGACCGTACCCACTGCCATCAGCCTTTACCTTTCACCTTCACTCCTGAGGCACCTCTCCAGGTGTGCTGCTAGCTCAAGAACAGCCTTAGGGAAGTATTGCACATGTCTTGTGCCATCAGAGAGGCAGAAAGCTTGCAGGAGATGAGATAGCTGCCACCCTCAAGGATTTGCATGATTCTTTCTAAGGAGCCACAAACATTGCTTCAGGGGAGCATCAAGGCAGGAGGAGAAAGCATAGGGTCTGTCAACCAAAACACAGGAACAAAGCCATTTCCTCCAGACACAGAAAGAAACAGGGCACTCGTGAGGAAGAGACTGGCCAAGGGCCAGCAATGACCTCACCTCAGTATACTGGCTGTGTTTACCACTGAGATGGAGATCTTCAAATATGAACGAAGAAAAAAAAATCAAAATCTGAGGAGGTAGATCTCATGCTCTCAGTAGCAACCTTGTTTGAGTGGTGAATGTTGGACTGGAATCCTGGGTAAAACAAAAAGTGCAGCCAGGTACTTGAGGTGGCATATAAACCTAAACTATATTTTTCTCTTCGGTTCCATTATTGATACAGATCAAGCTCTGGTTGCTGTAAAGCTTTGCATCAAGCACTCTTTACCCTGTATTTTTTAAGGTCAACATGCAGCTTTTTCACGTATAACCTAATTTAATTTAGAGTAGTAAACAACAGAGGATAAACACCACCAAACTTCTATTTTGACAAAAATAATTAGGGGGTTGTAAGTATTTTAGTTGACAAGTGAGGTCCTTGGCAAGACCTGCATTGTGCCCAAGCATTGAATTCCCACTCAGACAAAGAATTTGTGGGTGGGACTTGGCTCCAGGCAGCTGCTCAATTGAATAAACTCATCAGCAGTGCAGATGTAACATGGACCTACCATTTTTTGAATGTCAGAGGACTGGGCTGGACAGTTCCCACCAAACTCTTCTGCAAAATGCCAGTACTTACCCACTTGTGGCCTCTCTGTGCAGCACCAAACACCTCTCTCCTCATCTGGGATGTCCTGAGGACACCCTGACTGTGCTGCCACAGCTCCCCAGAGGAGGTCTGGACCCAGCCAGGCAGCCCCCAGAGTGCCCCACAAGTAACTGAGAGCCTGGGGCCATGCAGGGCCACCCCACCTTGCCCAGCATGGTCAAGGACAGCAGGGACCCCACCCCCAAGCATGGTGAGCCAGTTTCTCCTCTTGTTTCCCCAGCACCTCTTGCAGGCATATGGGTTTCCTCTCTCATGACAACTTGACTGCTGCTTCATGGTCTGAGGTACAGGGGGACACCTCTGGCAGGGAGATCATCATTCAGAGAGCTAAAAATTGAAAAAAAAGACAACTCATGTCTCTCAAGCAATTATCACAGCCTCTCCCAGCCCAAGATTGAGTACCTCATTGGCTTGAGGGACAACAGGAGTATCAAAAGCTGCTCCTCCCCTTCATTTTAAAAATTAGAAAACAAAACTCAAATTATTTTTTGCCTCCCAAGCTGGAAGTGACCCGTACTCATTCTGCAGCCTCTAGAACTGCCAGGTTGGGGTCTGGGTGGGTGGGTGACTCTCATTGCCCCATGCCAGGGTCAAGAACACTGAAAGTAATACATACATACATACAGACATATGTCACACAACTTTTAGGAATAACTTCCCTGTCAGAGACAGGTGGGTTTGACCAGTATGGGAATACTGTTTATTGGGAAGAATTGAGAACTTTTCTTTAAATAAATTTAAAAAAAAAAAAAAAAAAAAAAAAAAAGGGAAAAAATTTTGGAGTCAGTGTGCTTCTCTCGCTTGCAAGATGCCTGTGAGCTTTTGTGTCTCTTCAGCTGCAATCTCCTGGTTTCTTTGTTGTCGGAGCGCATTTCACTCTCGTGTCAAAGTGTGTCAACTCTAACCTTTCCCTCCGCAGTGCTGGCACCCCTCCAGCCCCCCGACCCCGCTGCCTCAGCCAGCCACAACACCCCCCCGCACGGCCAGCAGGCACCTCCTCCCCTCAGCACGGGCAGAAAGGTAATTAAAACTGTTTAGGTATTTTTGTTGTTGTTGCTGTTGCTTTCTGAGGCTCAACAGCGTAAATGTGACTTCTGCTCAATTAAGCTCTGGGATAAAAATAAAAGAAAAGAAGGTCTTAGAGCAGTTCTTTATTTCTGCACATTAAAACTGAAGCCTGAGATTTACTGACACCCCCCCCCCCCCC
>VZUI01050139.1:0-72730 GCA_013401135.1 Cettia cetti
CCCCCCCCCCCCCACCCTTGATGGGTGGAGCATCTCCCAATGGGATGATGTAATGTGTCCTGTCATTGGTGAGCCTTAATGGGCCATTATCAGCAGATATGCCCCTGGAGGGAGGATGGTGGTAAAAGAGATAAGAAACACTGCCCCACCTGGTTTTAACAGCTGGGCCATTATCAGAAGGCATCCTCCCCCCTCTCCCCGCAGTTAGAAGAGATAAAGAAAAAACATCTCCCCAACTGCTTTCAACAGATGGAATAAAATACACGTTTTTGATTCCATAACCCAAGACAGGGTAGAGCTCTGAACATATTTTCTGAAGAACTGACTCATTGAATTTTAGCAAACTCTTTGGGAAGATTTCACACTGGGAGAAGATGTACTTCTCTTTTCTCGTTGTGCCACATTATGTTCAAGATTTGAAATTATGTATTTGTTACAAAAGAGACAAATAATTACCTGAAAAAATAATATTCCTTGTTTTTCTAATAGGATACTTAAAAGTAATGAGCTGATCACTATAAAACAAAGCTTGGTAAAATACCTGCTGAAATCAACCAGGCTGTGCTTTCTTAAATGCCCTAAATTTGCCTTTTGCAGTGGAACTTGGTTTTCCAGACTTCAGACATAGTAAAAATGATCTGAGAGTGTCAGTCTGATCTCTCTCTCTTTGGTCTGTGGAAAATGTAGTACTTAACACTGATTAAGTGATCTTGTCCTTGAAATGAAGTGTGAATTTTCTGAGAAAATTTCATTGGAATGGTAGAGCTGAGGGCAACTGAGGAAACTGAGAAATGAGACAGATAACAGCAGTTACTTCAATCATCCTAAAGTGAGTTTTAGGGGCAAAAAAGTTAAAGGAAGATGGAATATTTTCTGTTAAGGGCTTGAAATAAAAATGTCTGCCTGTAAAAGATTGTGATGAAAGACAAATATGCTATCTTTTAAAATAAGTAGGTGATACTGTGGGCAGAACTAACAGTGCAATGTAATTCATCCAAACCTCTGATAGAATAGCCTGTTTTGTGTGCCAAGTGGGAGTGCAAATAGGGTGATCTCTTGCCTGTCTTTGCCTTAATCTACAACCTTCAGCTCATGCATTTTGCAGTGAGATATTGCTGAGACTTAATACGGTCCTTCTGTAGCACTGCAACACTGCATATTGCTGATGGACTCCTTTGCTTGGGAAAGGAAATAAGTACCAAAGCTTTTGTATCTGGTTGATTATGAGATAATTTTCATTCTCAATAATTCCAACTTTTAAATTTTATAACTGCATAATTCCTAATGTAACACATTTTGCGAAGATATCTAAGGAAAAACAAACATTTATACTCGATTTTAAATTTTGTACAGAATAATATTCCCCAAGCAATGCTTATGTGTAGATCAGCCTATGCACAATAAATACATGAAAGATGGGAAGATACATTAAAAAAATTGAAAATGCATCATAAGTCTAATGCTGACAAACAACTTATTGGAACTGCAAACTAGGATTCTTGAGGAGATGATTAGTGTTTATTTTGATTTTCGGATGGTTTGTAAGAATAAACAAAGACACAAATGCAAAACAGTATTTTTTTTTTTTTTCTGACTGCATAAGCCTTGGCTGCCTAAGCATGGCAGGTGATCACCCTTGCATTTGTGAGGGTGGAAATTCTAATCACTTGTCTTGCGTGTGCAAAGTCTCATGTTAACAATACTGTTGTGATTACTCTTCGTTTTCTAACGAATCATGGTCAGAAAAACCCCAGACATGCACAAAAAGGGCAAGGTAGGTGACTGCAGCCTTGAAAACAAACTCCTGGCATTTCTGCTGAAACAATGCTCTCTTTCATGCCAGTAACATCTCGCTTACACTTTACAGAGATTGTAAGTGCTCTCAGATTCACTGGACCAGTTACACAAATAGTTCTACCAAACTCATAAAATTATTTATGTATCAGAGTTATGTCAGGTTAGATTCCAGATACTGGAACAATCCCACATTGCTTTCAGTGCTCTTCCAACAGTGTGGTCAATTTTTTAACATGTGATTAACAAATTACTCGCTACATAAAGATGTAGGTGAATAAAGTTATACAGGTAAATGCACAGGACATCAGAAAGGCATTGAAGCCTCAAGAGACTTTTTTAGAAGAATGTTCACGAATCTGTATGACACAGTACTGTAACTGAATTTGAAATAAAATTGTACATCAAATAAAAACAAAATTAGTTTTGTGTATTTCTTTAGTGATTTAAATATTCACTGCAGGCAGCATAGAAAACCCAACAGATTTTATGCACCTGTGCATGCATATGTCATAAACCTGGCTTTATAGGTAGAGCTAAATTAGAGTAAAGGTTAGAGAAGCTCCTTCAACGGGAGATGGTGGAAAGTTGATGAAGAGAGAGGTGAAACAGGGCAAGACTGATGATACGCTAAGGTGAGAGTAAAGCAGAAGAAAGGAATAACACACTGTCTTGGGTTTTTTTTCTTTTTTTTTTTTTTTTTTTCCTTTGTGCAAAAATATACTTTCTGATCTTTTAATTGTCATTCTTTGTTGATGTCTGTAGAAAGATGACTGGAGGTAAAATCAGAGGAAACTGAGAAGTTACATTCACATCCTTAAAAATTACAGTGTAAAATACAATTGCTTCTCCCTGGATGGAATGTGGTTGGCATGCCTGAAACCTGCTCCATGGTGATTCCTTGCAACCACAATCTGCAACCATAGCATCCTCTAAAGGGGGTGGAACGGAGGGCAGAGTGGTGTGGAGACACTGTGGCAAGCTCCGTTGTAATCCTTGCAGGGAGGGGAACTCAATGGCACTTTGCATTTGAGAATCTGCACAGCAAGGGGAGGTAGGAGAAGATGTCCTGCTGCTGAGCCAACACCATCACAAAGGTACCCACTTCCAAGGTATGACCATCCCTCACTGGGTATGCACTCTGTATGGTTTTTTTACCATGTCTTTAAAAATGAAGTGAGAGAATTTTGCATCAATCTGTAGCAAAGGTGTGCATGACTAGAGCCACTCAAGCTCTAAACATAAAGAAACAGCATAAAAGTAAGTTGAGAATGGGGGAAAAGTTACGAAAGAGCCCATTGTAACCAACAGGACCAGGCTGAACCTGTTTTCTCTCCCACAGAGAGGCTTATTGGGTAAGAATCACAGTCTACAGGTGCTGAATACTTTCACTGGGGATTAAAGCTTGTCTGTATATTGCCTTGAATATATTTTTCCAGATAGTCAATCCTCGAACCTTAACCTGTCACAATACTCTATTGATAAAAAGTGTTATTCTGTAAATGGTTGGTGTGAATCATTTGCAGGCAATAGCATTCACTGGCTGCAGGTGACATACCCAAATAAAGAGGAAGACTCACTGAGTGTTCATGAAATGAGAAGACACACTGAGGGGTTTCCCTTACACTCTTGGTGTGTATCCCTAAGTCAGTTGAACTTCCCTCTGATCCAGAGGGGCTGCTCAGTGAAGAGTCTCCCTAATAGGACACTGACAGATGGGTTGGGCATAAGGAGCTTGGCTTTCCTGATTTGCTTACAGACAAATTAAATGCTAAGGGTAAAGGAAATCTCTCCTTTTCACATGACAACATCTCATTCCATTTTGCTGGCACTCTTCTTCTTTAGAGGGCTCAGAGACTGTGTAAAATGTTAGTTCCTCTAGTAGGTGTTTATTTTTCTGACTCCCTACATGAAAAGTGAGACACGGCACTTCTTCTGTGTTTAGCTACCAGCAGTTTACAATATTTTTCCTATTTTTAAGTCTGAAGTGTTGGCTTGTCCAGCCTACTGCCTGACTACCACTGTGCTTCCTGTTCACTGGCTGTAACTTTTCTACAAGACTCTCTGCTCCTGTGGGAGTATTCCTCTGAATTTAGATGATGAAAAGTCACTGAAGTTTCTGTGTGTATACAATAAAAAATCTTGGAGAATTTTTAGCCAAATTGGCAAGTTTATCTCTAAGCTAGGACCTTTATATTTTCAAGAAAGCTTATTGTGAATAGTGGAAGTGATTTACATCAGCTCATGATCTGTCTTAAGATTACCAAAAGCCAGGCATAAAATTACAGTTAGTTTCCTGCTAAAATTTTCAACAGGACTTTTTTGTTTTTTTCTTCCCAAATGAAATATACCATAAGTACAAACTGTATGATTTTCCTTGTAGTAATTTTCAACAATCTCATAAGTGACTGAGCAAGAGGCTTTTGCCTCTTCCAGGGTTCATTACGCATAAAAGTATTGTTCATGAGTTTAATATGGCACCCCTGGAGAGCTGTGGCATCTCTTGTTATTCATGTACTAGAATTTCTCAGGCTGAGCAAAAATTATGCAGTTTTTTCCAAAAAGAGAAAGTAGTCAAGTATTTAGGAATTACTCTAATGGATGTGCAGGAAGGAATGGAGAATCACTAAACTTGAATACAAAGCATTTTTGTGGACACATCCTGAATTCTGTGTAAGTGCTCAGTGCTTTTCTTTGCAGCATTAAAGTGATGGTAGAAAAATAATGACAGTATAGCTCCCAGTATCTGTATTACACATGTTGGCAAGCAGTGATTTATTTTATATGTTACAAGAATTGTATTATTTAGCTCACCCTTTCATGCAATGACATGTAAAATTAATAGGGGAACAATATTCTTTGGAGATTAGAAAATGTTTGATTCCTGGAATAGCAGGCTTTATATGCCTTGTAAGAGCTGATTACCTAGTTTAACCATGCATCTTATGAAATTTAAATTCTGCCTTTCCCATTATTTAAATCACCTTGAGAACAATTGCAACTAAAATGTTGACCATTTTAAAATTTTATTTGAATTCAGAAGGTAGCACATGCATCTTCCTAAATATTATCATTTGGGCAGGAAGGCAAATGAGACATTTCAATGTCAAACAAAAGAGTAATTTCTGAGTCAAAACTATTTAATTGTGGCATGAAAAGAGAAATAAATAGTAGGACAGGTATACTTTTCATCATTAGCATCATGTGAGCAACTAATTTAAATGCAGTTTTACTTTTCTTATTTTTCAGTGTGTTCCACATTGAGCTGTGTGAGAAGTCAGGAAGAGATCTAAAGAAATAAATTCAAAGTGATGAAAATCCCAGGAAGGCCTTGATGATCTCTGTGGGATTTGGTGTATGCTTTTGAACAGAATCTGTAAAGAATTTACATGTCTATTTTTCATTTTTTGTGAGTATTTATGAATGAGCTAGACTTTCACATGGAATTTGCTTGTGTTCTAGGGTGACTTTATGATGCTTGTATCCCCAGTCGTCCATTCTTGTTTGTGCTGTACATTGAGTTCTGTACCTTTAAGACTGATTCTGAGAATGAACCAGGGAGAGAAGAAGCGCGGAGTTTGTTTGAGAAATGGCCTGATCCCACACATTCTCTTCTCCTGAGCTCTGTACAGTGGAGGCACGGACAGTGGTGGGACAGATCTCCTGTGCTTTTAGTTAGTTTTAGCTAGCTGAGGCAGAGAAGTTCCCTGGACTGGTTTTTCACTTTTCTTCCTGGGACTGTTTAAATCTGCTCTGGACTGAAATAACCCAGAGGAGCACCAAGGGCTGGCACCTGCGGCCCACCGGGCCCGGATCTCCGGAGGGGCTGGGACTGACAAGAGACTGAGTGAGCTGAGCTGCACCCACGGCAAGGACTGTCTCAGTTTGCCATCTCTCTTCGGAGCGGCGAGAGGTTTTATTGTTTCATATTATTCATTCTTTGTGCTTGTGGGCACTTTGTTTGTTAAATAAACAGTTTTTTCCACTTTTCCCAAGGAAGTTCTTTTCCTGGCTGGGAAGAGGGACCACTTGGGTTTGTTTTCCAGAGGAGCCCCCTTTGGAGGTTTCCTCCTAGATTTGCCCTAAACCAGGACAGCTTGTACCAAGTATCTATACTATTTTCTTAGAATTAGTTTATCAATGAAATTGATTAACTTCTCCTCATGGTCAAGCTTATCAAGTTATTGATGACAGATTTATTTGTTGAGGTTGTTTCTCAAGTGTATTTTAAATGACTTTCTTACTTTTATGGTCTTATTGACTTCTCTTAATTTCCATTTCTTTTTCATTCATGAAGTATAGAACCTGGCATTTATCCACATTATCAAAACATCTTGGTGCACATTTCTCCAACTTAATTTCTAGTGAAAAAAATTTCAGACCAGTCTATAACCTTTCTCACGTTTCTTCATTTGCAAGTTCAGTTTACAGATTTTCTTGTTTAAAATGTCCTGGGTTTTTTTAATGCAAAAAGCTGCTACGGGAAATGTGAAAAAATGAAGGTTCCTTTTCAATACTGTTGTTGCTAATTGCACAGCATTGTAGTGGCACAAGTCATATTTAAACCTTCAAATGTTGTGGAGGTTTAGATTAATTTACCCTCACAAACTCATTAACTTTAGCTTTTAATAACATATTTATTTCCTTTTTGTTTCTTATCCTATTCTGAGTAGATGACAAAGTCTAAGCATTACCAGAAACATTGCAGAGGCAAAGAGTGTAGCTGAGCATTGAAATGACCTTATCATGTAATACAGGCTCCCTTCACTGACTCATGAAGTGAAGTCATTTCACTGGTTCGGATGATGGAGGAAGTAGAAAAGTCTGTCCATAAAAACAGATATCTGAGTTTTGCCTAGCATTGTACCAGCCTAAATTAATTTTTATTCAGTTGCAGCAGGGTACAATTCACCAGGCTAAATGTGAAAATAATGTAGTTTTATACCAAAAATAAAACATGGGAAAGAAAAATGAAATGAGGACACACCATCACTTATATAGTGATCAGAAAGCACCTTTTTCTTCGGGATTTTGAACTGTCCTACCTCAATTTTCCATTGGATTAATTTTCCTTATCCTAAAGTGTAACATAAAATACAAGAGGGGAACTTTTAGCTTAACTTTTAATCCACTAAGGAGTTCATCCTAGTTATGGGCAAAATATTAAGCCAGATCTTAATCCCCTCACAGTGCAGCTGTTCTTTGCTTTGCACAGGGCATGGCTCCCAGATAAATACATTTAGAGATCTTAAACACATGTTGTGCCATGCAAAAGAAGGGTTCTGTCAGGTGAGAAATATGAAGTGAAATGATGGCTTTCTCACAGGCATATTCTCCAGTTCTCTGTTGAGTTAAAAATGGAGTTTACTTTGCCCTGAATGAGTTTCTCTTGTCACCCTCCATTGACACATTTAATCAGATTTAACATCTTGTACGCAATTTCTGTTTGCTGGCTACACATTATTTCTCCAGTAGTGTTCCAGGATTTTCTACCTTTTCTGTAAACCAGTCACATTATCTTGCAATATCTTAATTTTCTTCTGCTTAAAATCTTGGTCTCTAATGCTTTCGGGTTTTACCCCACTTTTGCCAATGCTCTTCTTTCATTTGCAGAGATATTTATAGTAGTTTTGAAAAAATTAATTTCAAGTAAAAATGCCAGTGCTAGCTGTGTTACCATGGTAACTGACTCCTTTTTCTTGGGTATTAATGAGATTCTTGGCCATTTGGCCCCGCAGGAACACTGGTTTCAGTAAAAATTTGACAATATGTGACTATCTGTCTTCAAATACCAGTGGCCTGGTTCTCAACTTATATTACTGCTCAGTGATTTAACTTACCCTGACTTCAGCTGACTTCAGCTCTGATTTACCCTGGTAAGAGAAAAGAAAAGTAAAAATGTTAATCTATGCACACTCCGGTATAACTTAAGTGGTAGCTGTTGACGCAGAATTTGATAATGGTTTCAAATCACACATGAAAGTCTTGGATACATAAAGAACAGAATTCTCTTTTAGCTTAAAAGATTCAATCTTGTAACTCTTGGACAAATTGCTTCCTCTAAAGGCTTAGAATATTTTCCTTGCTGCCATTTTTTTTACAGATGTTTTGCATCATGAGTTGGAGAGGTTGAGAATAAGGGAAAAATGTAAGAAATACTTTGCTTGGATTTTTATATCAACTCTAACTGAGTAAAAGAATGTCCTCAACATGGGAGAGATTCTGAGAAAAAAACCGAAGGACAGAATTCCTTTTGAACTTTGAAATATTTTGATCAGGATCTCAGTTTCAGAATAGGCAACTGCTGAATTTATAATGGGATAAGACAATGTTTCACACTCAAAGGTCCTCAAACTTTCGTAAATTCAGCTCTCCATTTTTATACAAACTCATATTTAATAAGAAACCATTAGTACTTACTGCTATTCTAATACCAAGAAAAATCATTCCAATGTCAACTGGCTTTTCTATCCTGTGCAAACAGGTTTAATTTTATGACTAAATTTTCTGTTTGAAAAATATATCTGAATTATTATAATGTTCATGTTTTTCAGAGAGTTAATTTTTTCAAAAATGTGAAAAGTATGCAAACTCTGGTTGTTTGAGATTTGTTCCCACGGAAATTTGAAGCTTGCCATGACCCTTTTATGTAAAGTGTGTGTCCTAGGGTGATTTTATGATGCTTGTATCCCGGTCTGTTCTCTTTGTGCTGTATATTGAGTTCTATACCTTTAGGACTGGTTCTGAAAGTGAACCAGGGAAAAAAAGAAGCAGTGTGCAGTTTGTTTTGAGAAAACTGCTGGACTCCCACACATTCTCTCCTCCTGAGCTCTGTTCAGCGGAGGCACTGACAGCAGTGGGACAGATCTCCTGTGCTTTTAGTTAGTTTTAGCTAGCTGAGGCAGAGAAGTTCCCTGGACTGGTTTTTCACTTTTCTTCCTGGGACTGTTTAAATCTGCTCTGGACTGAAATAACCCAGAGGAGCACCAAGGGCTGGCACCTGCGGCCCACCGGGCCCGGATCTCCGGAGGGGCTGGGACTGACAAGAGACTGAGTGAGCTGAGCTGCACCCACGGCAAGGACTGTCTCAGTTTGCCATCTCTCTTCGGAGCGGCGAGAGGTTTTATTGTTTCATATTATTCATTCTTTGTGCTTGTGGGCACTTTGTTTGTTAAATAAATAGATTTCCCACTTTTCTCTGAGGAAATTTTTCCCTGACTGGCTGGGGGAAGGAGCCTTTTTGGTTTGCTTTCCAGAGGAGCCCCCTTTGGAGGTTTCCTCCTAAATTTGCCCTAAACCAGGACAGTGTGTCATAGATTCATAGCATCATTTAGGTGGCAAAAGACCCTTAAGGTCATTGAGTCCACCCACTAACCTAACAGTGCCAAGTTCATCCTTAACTGTGTCTCCAAGTGCAACATCTGCATGTCTTTTAATTACCTGCAGGGATGGTGATTACAAAGTTTCTCTGGCAGCCTGCTTTCTGCCTGCTTGCACTGCTTGGTAACTATTTTGGTGAAGAAATACTTGCAAATATGCAATCTTAACCTCCCCTGGTGCAGCTTGAATAATTTCATCTCATCCCATCCCTTGTTACTTGGGGGAAGAGACTGGCCCCCACCTCACTGCAATCTCCTTTCAGGTAGTTGTAGATAGCAATAAAGACTCCCTTGAGTCTCGTTTTCTCCAAGTTAAACAACTGCTCCCTCAGCCACTCCCTCAGCCACTCATCATCTGACTTGTGTTCCAGACTCCCCACCAGCTTTGTTGCTGCTCTTTTCCTCATATATATTGCTGTCCTTTTCCTCATTTCCTACTTTCATTTTCTGACTTTTTTGACCAAGTCAGTAAGAATCCTTTTTTCTAATAGTATTTAACAGCATAACCTTACTTTTTATGTTTGTCATATCCATAAGGATACAGACTGCAAATCCTGAGTTTTTAGACAAAGTACTTTTATTACCTAACGATATGAAATACTGTTTCAAAATTGCAGTGATTTTTGATTAAAAGGCAGTTACACCTTGAGAGATTTTTTTCACTTTCTCATGCTGACTTTAGAAATGTTAGCAAAAAAAATCTCGTGTTTCTTCTCGAACACCTGGCGTACTG
Source organism: Cettia cetti (assembly GCA_013401135.1). Taxonomy (NCBI): domain Eukaryota; kingdom Metazoa; phylum Chordata; class Aves; order Passeriformes; family Sylviidae; genus Cettia; species Cettia cetti. The sequence continues at coordinate 9,907 of VZUI01050139.1, forward strand.
AGGAGTGTTGCCCCTTTCCTATTACTAGTAAAGAGAAAGCAAGTTTGGGTTGCAACTAAGGCCCTCACAGTCAGTGACTGCTCTGTCCTAGTTTTAAGCCCAAACCCAATCTGAAGTGCAAAATACTAGACTTTTGTGACCTTCAAAACCTATTTGTGAGGTTTTAGATGAAAGTCAAGGTGCTGGCTTGATATTTACATTGTGCATGGTATGTAGAATGTACCTTAAAAATACCTTTCCAAGTTTCTGCATATTTGAATTGTTTATATTGGATAAAGAAAAAGCTTTTTTGTGGCCCTCAGTTTTAAGATATCTTTTGTATTTATATTTGTAATTTAGAGTAGTGATCTGTTAATGTCCTAGATACTTTGAAAAGCAGATTTTTGTATTTTCTGTGGTTTTCACTATACTTTTAAGAATTGAACCTCAGTCTCTTCTGTGGAACAAGGGAGAATATTTACTGCTAGAAATTTTTTGACAGTGCTAAAAAGCCCCATTTCAACACTTCTCTCTTGTTCTGCTGTGTTAATTAGATATGCCATCTCTAATGATCTTCAGCTTGTATCACGATAACACTGAATTTTGAATTTCATGCATTGGCATGTGCATTCACACCCTGTCTGGTACTCCAGCAATGTCTGCTCTGATCCCTGTTGTGTGTCACTGAAAGCTTCTTTGGAGATTTCCCCTTCATTTCCCTCTTCATTATTCACCACATATTAACAGGGTAAAAAAGAAATTGTATGTAATTATTTTACAAATTCTGCCAATAAGCAAAGAAATTTCAAAGTGCTCCCTGTTAACTCAATTCACTACAATATTGCTCTTTTCAGGTCACAAGAGTTAATTTATTGTGGTCAATAGCAATGTCATTTGGGAACTGCATAAAAGACCCTGATTTTGAACTTTGCTGCAGTGAATAGGATTGTGTGTGGGGAGGATGTTGTGTGATGTTTGAGAGTCCTTCCTACAGCATGAAACATGACAAACTCTTTTGGTAAGAGTCCATCAGGCTTTGGTCACAGTACATATGATGCAAAGAAGACTCAGTGGCTGTGACATGCTCAATGTTCTGCACATAAATCTGGAGTGCTACTGTATATACTGAGGCGTAGAATCACAGGACGAATCTTATTTGTATGCTTGATTTTACAGAAAGAATAAAAATTTTTAGGAGGTGGCAAAATAAAAATGTCTTTACCCAGAAGCTCTGTGAAATCTAATATAACTGGCTTGGAGATGTAGGTTTGAAGTCTAAAAATACCTAAAGGATATTATATAACAATCCAACTGCCATTCCAATGCAATTCCAATTTCCAGTCTAGGAAACAATATAATGGTCTCTTTGTCCTTCTCCTTCATTGCTCCTGCTTGTATAAATGAGGTTTAAGCTTATAAACAGTATAAAATCTTATTAAACTTCCTAAACCACTTGCGAGTGTTTTTGTGGGGCTTTTTTTTTTTTTTTTTTTTTTTTTTTTTTTTTGTGTGTTTTGTTTTGGTTTTTTTTTTTTTGGTTTGGTTTGGTTTGGTTTGTGTTTCCCCCACCCCTCACCCACACCCCTGTAAAATATTTTCCTTGTATGACCTCTGAGGTCTTTGGAAGAGAAATAAGACGCCTCTTGAACAGAAGGCATATTAAAACAAGATATCAGTTCAGATAGCAGTTCAGATATCAGTTATATCAAAATACATTGTCTAAGGAATCAAAGAATGTCAACAATGAGTTCTTATTTGGTTTATCAGGTATAATTACCAGAATCAAATTACTGTCAATACAGTGCACACCTATTTTTTAAATGTAGCTCGTATTTTCCTGTTCATCTGCTTTATAAAGCTTGCTCTTTAGCTTGTTGCAGACACTTTCCAGGAGAAATCGTAATTGTCTTGTTATTAATAAGTTCCTGTATTGTTTCTTGGCTATTGTACAAACTCAATTAGAAATTTCAGCAGATACTCACTTGATGCTTTTCATTAAGCGGCCTGGGAATCACATATTCACAGGAACATGATGTCCTGATGGAATGGCTGACAGCATAGATCATCGTAGCTTTTTGTCTTCCATTTTAAATAATAAATTTAATGCAATCAGTGCTCATTCTTTTTTTTTTATTAGTATCATCACCATCTTAAAGCAATGATCCTAATCTCCAAACTCTACCAGCATGTGTATCATATTGTAACTTAAAAACAATTGTGATTGTAATGAAAATTGTCAATTACATTCTTATCTTCTAATATGCCTTAATTTTTGTTTAAAACTATTACTTATATAGAACATGGGGCATTATAACGGTTTCAGTTGGGTTAGAGTTAATTTTCTTCACAGTGTCTTCTATGGGCTGTGTTTTGGATTTCTGCTAACACAGGGCTGATGATACAGAGATGATTTTGCTTCTACTGATCAGAATTTACACAGAGTCAAGGCCTTTTCTGCTTTTTGCACTGCCACAACAGCAAGGAGGTCAGGGTTACCTGGGAGGATGGGAGGAGACACAGCTGGGACAAGTGATTCAAACTGAGCAAGGGGATATTTCAGACCATCAAGTTCAGTGTGTAGAATGGGGGGAAGAAGCGGGAAGTGGAGGGACATTTGGAGTGATGGCATTTGTCTTCTCAAGTCACTATTATTTATGATGGGCCCCTGCTGTCCTGGAGGTGATTGAACACTTAACTTCCCATGGGAAGCAGTGAATGAATTTCCTTGTTTTAATTTGCCTGTGTATGTGGACTTTACTTTTGCTATAAAATTGTCTTTATCTCAACCCATGGGTTTTCTGGCTTTTACTCTTCCAATTCTCTCCCTGATCCTGCTGGCTGGAGAGCGAGTGAGCAGCTATGTGGGGCTTGGTTACTGGCTGGGCTTAAACCATGACAGTAGTTTTTTCAGTTTGCTTGTTGAAGGAAAATTAAGACATTAATTGGCCAGCAAGGCTTGCTATATTGGGTTTTCCTTCAGTTAAACGAAGAAAAGATTGTAAAGGCCACTTCTATTTTATAAAAGAAAATAGCATTGAAAACAAGATACAAGCATATGTAAGATCAACATCTTTCTTGAACCTAAGGACTTTTTCTTATAAGGTCTTTATATTTTGGGTCAAACACAGATGTTTACTTACAAAAAAAGATGCATTTTGGGGCTGGCCTATCATTACGTATTTCTGAAGTGTTAGTTCATGACTTTCCTATTTTTCATCCTGTAGAATGTAAATGGGTTTAGAATAGCAATCTGAAGTGCCTCTTCTCATTCCTCCACTATTTACTTACTCATTTGATACATAAGACAGTCTTTAACTTTTTAAAGTCATTGGCAAAGACAAAATAGATTAGCTTAAGTGTCTTAGGAACCCTGAAGAAGTAAAAACACTATGTGCTGCAGAGATGGACTGAGTTGCTTGACATCATGGTCAAGAAAATAATGTCAGTGAGGCACTTCTTAGGAGGTGATCAACACTCACACATAATTTGAGTGGCAAATTCCCAAAAGGGTCCATACAAGCCAAATAATTTAGGTTAAGATCAAGTCCACTGTGGAAAATAAAATTGTATGCTTTTCATATATTTGGTTGGTTTAGATGACAGATTTATTTTAATAAGCCTAAAATGTTTAACTCCAAGTTAGTTTTGTAGCTGACAAGCAATGCAAGCCAATATTTTCCTTTTGTCTTCACTCCTGGAATATAACAATTATGTCATGATTCTATGACAAAATATCTGTCATTGAAATGGAAAATGCAAAACATCAGCATAATTACTGACTTAATAAGTCATTTATATGGATGATGTCAAAGGAGAAGTGTTATATAGCTTTGGTTACTGAGATCAGCAGCATATTGTGAAAGTTATTGTTAGTTTATCAAACCAAATTCATCACATTGACTTGGATGGATGGAACACCATAAGGACAGGGTCATGAGAAAATGTTTCAGATACCTTGAGAAACAGACTACAGATTGTTATTCTAGATTTTAACAATTAATTTGATTTTTCAGGTTTAACAACAAAATTGGTTTTGCAGTGTTTGTGTTCTGTTCTGTGCAAGATGAAAATCAGTTTGACATTTAAAGAATATTAATTTAAGCAAATAATTTTTCTTCATTGGAGGTAATAGATTTTTCTTTCCACCCAACTTCTACAAGTCAACAGAATTGATTTTCCACATGAAAAAGGGTAAAAAATATTACTGTATATACGTATAATAACTTTGTTCTTTTGAAGTATAGAGGTTTATAGGCAGATGACAAATACTTGGCAATGTTTTCAAAAGCACATCTTGAGAAAGCTAATGAGAACAGGGCTAAAAATTCAATGCCAGCCGCTCTCTTTTGAGTCATACTCTATGAAGTACTTTTTACAAACTCAGCTTATGGATGAAGCTGCTGAGCAGATCACTAGTTAAGGTGGCAAACTGCTCCATTTTAGGCTACTTTGAGCTACTGACAACAATCCTATGGAAGACAATGCAGTTGTAGAGAATCTTTGCATTAAATATTTTTTGAAGAACTTTGCAAAACTATTGATTTGCCTGCTGCTATACAAACTCTTTTCACAAGCACCATTGCAGAGGTCCCCCTGCAGCATTGAGCACTAATGCCTTTATTTATAAGAAAACCAGGGTTGTGCAAGACTGTTCATTAGAAAAGAGTAAGAATTCTTTCCTTGTTTGGATAGCTCTTGAAATACTTCCTTCAGATCTAGAGTGTATTATTGTATGGCATTTCTGAACATACCTGCATACTTAGTCCTGTTTTTGGATTGATGGTGTGGAGTGTATGGACAAACCCTGAATATATGTAGAGACAAGTATGTTTGCAGTATGCTTGAAAAAAGGGCTCTTGAATATTTTTAACTTTCATCTTTTTCCTTCAGCATTTTCTTAAATATCGGGAAGAATGTGAAAGGTCTGAAAAAAGACAGTTTTCTAACCCACAAGCTAATCCAAGTGTGTTGCATTCAGTCTTTCTAGCATTTTTGTAAGTGATTATGTGCGTTCAGAATGAAAGTTTGCAAATTAGGAGCATTTTTTGACCTTGAAACTCCAAAGGTGTCAAAATATTAAGATGGGTGAACTGATCATTTGGCAAACAATGGGCCAGCTCTATAGACTTGCAGACATATTGTAACACAAATGGTACCATCTGCCAAGATGAGAAAATCACATGGAAAGTACTGTTACAAAATTTTCAGTGCTATTAGGAAATAAATGCTCTCAGTCCACCACAGAAAAAACCCAGACATTTCACGAGTAAACCTGTTTTTTTACTACTTTCAGGGGAGAGAGAAATAAGAAGAAATTGGTAATTCATTGCAATTGCAGGAAATTTATTACATCTGCTGTTATGTCCCAGTGGATTTCTGTGTTTTCAAAGAAAACATAATGGGAAGGAATAGAAAAACTTAGAAATGCAATGGAATGTACAGAAAAACATTTTCTGGTTCATAGACTTGACTGAGCTATCTAGGTAAAACCCAGTAGAAAAAAAAACTCCAAAAACCAAAAAAAAAAAAAAAAAAAAAAAAAAAAAAAAAAAAAAAAAAAAAAAAAAAAAAAAAAAAGGAGAGCAAAAAGTCAAAAGGGCGTTCCAGAGAGTTAGTTGACATTTGCATTTTGTTCTGCAATAGGGGAAAGAAAACTGAGATCCTGTCATCTGTCAAAAGTGGGTGACATCTGATGCATCAATAGAAAAATTTTTGAGAAGTTTCTTTGTTTTTCTGGATTTCTTTGGACTATCAAAGGTCTTGACAACATCCTTTTTCCAACTTGTGATCCTGGTTGGGTATTATAAGAGAAGGAGATTGAGATTCTCTCAGCAGATAGCAGCAACAGCTTGATGTGTCCCGTTTGTTTCTCACTATGCAGATTTTCAAGCTTGATGTCATCTCTGTGGGAATGGCTAGAAGGCCACAGATGGAGATGTAGAAATCAAAAACAGCTGTGAAATGGGTGAGCAGGAAATAACAGGACTAGATTTTCACTGGCAGAAGTTTAAAGGATGATATCTTAGTTTCATTGTGCTGTAGTGCAAAACTGAACCTTATTGCAAAGGATGAAAAGTATAGGTTCTGGTTAGCCAGAATATTTTGCAACTGCATTTTGAATTCATCAGACAGTCTCATCTGAATGCTCATCCTTTCCCCAAATTCTGATCTCTTAGAAAGTTTTATTTAGAAATTTTCAACTTAAATACTTGCATTTTCCTACTAAAAACCAGTCATTCTTGAGAAATTTACCTTGCTTTAATTTTAAAATAATAAACACCTTCTTAGCCATTTAGATGAAATGAAACATTTTGATTTGACTTGAATGTTTCCTTCAGTTTTAAGACAATGATTTCATCTGCCATGAAAGCAGATAACTTTGCAATTGCATACCAATATATATTGTATTTAAAAACAATAAATTATGGGGGTTTTTGAGTGCACCTATTTTAAGACAGTAGCTAATCTCCCACTTTGTGTGGAATAAGTTCATTCTGCTCTTTTCTACTGAAATAAATACCAAGAACATTTGTATTGGAGAAATGTGAAAGGAGCAGCATAGTTGGTCAAATCTGGAATTCACTGAGTGTGTTGACTAATTAATACATGCTCATACATCACCACTGTGTAAGCAGAAACCTGTAAGTGCATGGTGCTTGAACTGAAATTTATGATATGTCTTATGAAGATCACAGATAAATAAACATAATTTAAACACTTAGCATTTTAAAGGAGGATTTCTTTATGTCTCTTGAGATGATCTCTTATTTTCCAGGAATAGTGATCCTCTTCAAGGTGACTGCTTTAAAGGTCTTTCCCTTTTTAAGGGTACTGCGTTTCAGAATGGTGCTGTTGTACCTTCATAATTACACAAGGTAGCTGATTTTCTTTTAGTGCTTGCATCTCATTGGACTTGCCTTTGCCAGCAGAAGCTAAAGGATTAGAGAGTGACTTTAGAATTCTTGTGTAAAGACTTTTAAAAGATCTCCCCTAAGCTTAAGTGAAGTTCTCTTTTTATAGAAATCAGTATACTGGATTTCATATATTTAATATATTTTTAGTTTTTAAGCATTTTAATATCTCCTATATAGACTTGTATTTCAAGTCTAGTCAATTGCTTAATTTGCCTGCATATAGTTTTTGGTTTACATATTTCATGTAAACTTCTGTGTATTAACAGTGGCATCCAGTGTAAACACTGTTTTGTGTGAAACTAACTCTTCCTAGTTCCTTTAGCAGAATAAATCTAGTGATTTCAAAACCATTGCATGCTGTATGGAAGTCTGAATTGCCAAAGACATTGCTTTTACTTATTTGGAAATTTTATTCAGATTTTGAAAATACAGTTTGGAGTTGCTGTAAAGGTCTTAAACCATTTGTTCTAGAACCTGGGCATTTGTCATTGTACTAAGGTAACTAAAAGCAGTCTTGTAAGGCTTATTAATCAGGATTTCTCTATAACCTAGTGCTGAATACTGACCCTGAGCTGTCACCAAGAGTTAGGATGTATTGTAGTATGAGATGTCCTTCATTTAAAGACACTTATTTTGTTGCTGCCTGGATAAAAACACATTAAAATGGGTGAAATATGGATTCTAAGACAAAAAGGCTGGAAAATTAGAGGCTGATGGATACTTGCATATTCTGAAAATATAGTGGGGTTTTACATGATTATGCTGGAATCAAGAAGTCTAAGAACAGGGCACTACAAATGCTACATAACACCCACACAACCAGTCAAGGACTGACCCAGTATTTAGTATCCAGAGGAAGGCACTGCATGGTTAGGAAGAAGCTGTTGATTTTTCCCTTGCCAGCTTAAAATACACTGTTATGTATAACCACAGCCAACAACTGAGAACTGCACAGATGCTCTCTTATTGCCCCCAGCCACACAGTGGGATAGGAAGGAAAAACAGGAAAAAAACTTCAAACCCATGGGCAAAGATTAAATGAAATTAAAATTAAATAATAATAGTGACCACACTAATAATAATATTGGGTTGAAAAGAAAGTCAATGGAAATAAATAAAACCTAGGAAAGACAAATGATGCACAATGCAGTTGTTAACCACCTACTGAGTGAGGGCCAGACCAGCAGCAATCAGCAGCTCTCAGCCAACTGCCCCCAGTTTATAAACTGGGCAGGACATTCCATAGTAGGAAATATCCCTTTGGGTCAGCTGTCCTGGCTTCCTGGCTGTGATCCCTCTCAGCTTCTTGTGCACCTGTAAAGCCTTTGGCTTAGGGTAAGCACTACTTAGCAACAACCAAAACATCACTGTGTTGTCAACATTATTCTCATACTGAATCCGAACAACAGCACTGTAACACCTACTAGGAAAAAAATTAACTTGGTTCCAGCCAACACCAGGACATACACCTTTGAGCCATGCCAGTTATGCAAGCAATAGAGCTGTTTTACATGCATTAGATTTTGCAGTTACACAAAGGACGTGTGCAAAAATTTAATTTCTGATGTTATGTTTACAATATTTCTTTGAAAGAGTTAAAAATACTACTGTCAAGACTGCAATGATGTAACCATTAGTCTTGCACACATGTGTTAGGTATAATTATCTTTATACAGAAGAATTATGCAGAATACATTTTCAAAACAACATTATGTTTAAAAGATAATATAGTATTCAGTCTCTTTTACTTGTTGAGGTTGTCAGTAAAAAAAAAAAAATCTCAGCCTAAAAAAGACTAAGGTTTTTTTTTAAAATTTATGAGGTCTTTTAGAAAATACTGATTATAGTTTCACATCTGTCATTTCCTGTGATGCAGCTTTTCAGATTATTCTTTCAGGTTCGGTAAGTACAGATAATCATGCCATGTTGCAGAATTTTTCTTGCACCAGTTTCCTATGCATAAATACTGCATTGTCACCTGTACAGCAGCATTTAAACATTCAATTTCTGTGTATTAATTATAGGAAATATTTTTTCATTGTCTGGGTCAGACCAGCCTTGTGAAGATATCGAAACCACTAATATTTTTTAGTTAGAATGCTGACCAATATATGCAAAAATATGCAGTAAGTTAGTATGTTACGAAATTTCACAGAGACTTTGGTCATAAAATTGTTTATAATTGAAGACAGAGGCAAACAAAGCACATAGAAGTGTAATGGATTCATAAAAATAGAGATAAAATAATTTGCGAAGGAGAGGTTTTGGAGTAGATGGAGAATCGAAACTATTCATAAAATGATGCATGGCACACTAAGGAGGCATATTGTAGTTTGTGATCATGACAGATCTGACTGAACTGCAGAATGTGACAATCATTAAGAAATATTTAAATAAAGATCTTATTGTTGTAAATACATTATTTATAGATACTGATTAGAGGTAAGCAAACAAAATGTACAGGCAAATAAATGCAATATTTGCTTTCACAAAATAAACCATAACTTACTTCCCCTTGTATTAGCCCAGATTTTGTTGGTTTTTTCTCTTAAACCTGTGACATGTTGCTTACTCTAAAACTTTATGATTGTTATCTAGTGAATTTATCCCATTGCCAGAATAATTTGTTTGTTTGTTGTTTTTAAATCCTCCTTGTTGAAGCCTTCCTTCAAAAACCTGATCTTCAGGTACTTACACTGAAAGCAGCAAGGAACAAACTCAGTTTATCACTCCCTATACCATGCTGAGCTAACCTTGATTCTAGACAAGAGAGAATAAGAAGATCTAGAAATCAGGACTTTCATCTTGTCTTGGTTTAGGGTAAATTTGGGAGGAAACATCTGGAGGGGGCTCCTCTGAAATGCAAACCCAAACAGCCCCTCCCCCAGCCAGTCCAGAAAAAAACTTCCTTAGAGAAAAGTGGAAAAAACTATTAAACTATTTATTTAACATCAAAATACCTACAAGCACAAAGAATGGATACTATGAAAATATAAAATGAACAGTGAAGCAATAAAACCTCTCGCCACTCCGAAGAGAGATGTCAAACTGAGACAGTCCCTGCTGTGGGTGCAGCTCAGCTCACTCAGTCTGTTGTCAGTCTCAGCCCCTCCGGAGGTCCGGGCCCGGTGGGCCACAGGTGCGAGCCCTTGGTGCTCCTCTGGGTTATTTCAGTCCAGAGCAGATTTAAACAGTCCCAAGAAGAAAAGAAAAAAAAAAAAAAACAGTCCAGGGAACTTCTCTGCCTCAGCTAGCTAAAACTGACTAAAACCAAAAATATCTCTGTCTCATCGCTGTTCGTGCTTCCGACGAACAGAAGCCCAGACAAGAGAATGTGTGGGATCAGGCTGTTTCTCAAAACAAACTCCGCGCTGCTTCTCTCCCTGGTTCACTCTCAGAATCAGTCTAAAGGTACAGAACTCAATGTACAGCACAAACAGAATGGATGATTGGGGATACAAGCATCATAAAGTCACCCTAGGACACATCTGCATAAATGAATACATTTGATCTGGGATAGACTATGAAAGAAAAATAGAGAATCTTACCAGAACTATTTGAGAGAGAATTTCCTGAATAGCCTAAAAACTGCATCAACTTAAAGGAGGGAATGGAATTTGAAGGCAGTATCTGTAGGAGCCAGAGAAACAGGGGGAGTTTTCAGCCGTTTGATTAAAGGAAAAAAGGCAAATGTATAAACAAAGCACTGTCTTCTAAAATTAAGACTGTTTTTTGTTTTTTGCCACTAAGACAGTGGCAGTTCCTCCTGCTTTGCTGCTCAAATGTTCCTTGTAAGGTGCTTAAAATTGATAAGGAATCACACCTTGGTTTTGGTTTAAATACAAAGTCTTGTAACTTTGAATAAAAAGTATTCATCACTTTGTTTTACATCAGTTTTAAAACTACATATATGGTCCGAAATATTTTTTTGTTGAAAATTTCAGGAGAGACTGAAGTTGTTGAACCCCTTTTTGGACTGATGAGAAGGCTTTGAAGTTGTGATCTCCAAGTTGTTTGTGTACATGGAGGGCTTGCCTCCCTCCTCTTTGTCAAATCTGTCAAATCTGTGAGACTCCATGAGCAGTACATGCCCATCAGTAACGAATATGGCATTGAGCTACGAGCAGCGTGTACAGCTTAATGAAAAACTGTCAGGGCTTCTACATTTTTTAAGCATTTCATGAACCATAAGAAGTCTAAGAGGCAACAGTGTCTGATGTGACATTCTTAGTGGGGTGTTTTCTCTGCTGGGTATCTTCATCCAGATAAATGAATTTTGGTTCAAGAACTTTACTCCACCTATTCCAGATACAGAATTTGGCAGTATTTAACTTTAATTTATTCACTATTTAGCATCCCTTTACTGGGTGCCTTTCAAAAAGTATTACAAATCAAGTGCCATTATTAATGCTTTTCAAGTCAGACTTAGCTCTCTCGTCCTCATCATCTTACATTATAAATTGCATTGAAGTAGACTTTCCTTGACTAGTAAGTAAGCCTTGAATGATGCTGGAGTCACAATCTTAGTGTGGTGATGCTGGAGTCACAATCTTAGTGTGACACTTCATTCATGTAACTACTATAATATTGTAGTAATAATGCTTATTTTTGCACATTGTTATAGTAGTTACGTGACACTTCATTCACGTAACTACTATAACATTGTAGTAATAATGCTTATTTTTGCACATAGCAGTGAAGATGAAAAAAGGCAAAAAAAAGTTTGTTTCCTTGAAAAATTCATACCACATTCTGTCATAGCTAAACATTCTTCACCAGTATGTTATTCACATCTCCTAAGTTCCATATCATTGAAATTCAAGAGTATCTTGAGCAGCGTATGCCCATGACATATGTATCAAATCTCCTGCAAGAAAAGAAAATTGTTTTCCTGTAAAATTGTTGCACCTCTAATTTAAAAATAAACTGTCTTTTAACAAATTAGTTAGCAACAGGGCATGGAGAATTTGATAGGTAACTGGATGAAAGGTTAGGAATGTAAAACATATGAGAGGTAGGATAGTGACGTGTTCATTTGTAGGAGGTACTTAATGTTGGATTTATTTTAAGTCATACTGCAATTTTGGTTTGTGGATTAGTTGCATTGCCAGAATCCTAAATAAGTGCTTACTTCATAGCTGTCTGCATGATTTTAAGCTGCAAGCCTGGGTTCTGCCAGGATAAATACATGAATTTTTTAAAGTCCAATAATAAAATATAACATTTATGCATGGGATAATTTAAATAAAATCCACATTTCCCCCCCAGCAGCAATTGTATATTTAGAAAGTAATTTATTTCTGTGCAAGGGATCAGATCTTTTGTTTTTGTTTTTCAGTCATGAACAACCTGACCAGTCCCAATTTAAAATACCAGACACTTAAATTTTCAAAGAAATATGAACGTTCACAAAGGCCCTGTGTATCAGAAAATTATGTTATTTTCAATCTCAAAGTATCTTTAGGATAACTTCCCCCAAATATCCTTAAAGATTGCCTTGAATATAATTGTCATGGTGCAGCATTTCAAGAGAAGAAGCATAAATTTTTATACCTGTGAGCTTTTCTCTGTAGATCTGGTTTTGCTCTTTTACCCTGGTTGTAAACTTTGAAAACTGTTGCTGGAAGATATATTAAAGGCTTTTGGAGAGAGTGAAAACATAGTTCTATCTTCACAGAACCAGAATTGAGTCATGCCTCAATTCTGGCCCAATTATCACATTTAGTGATACAAATCTACAGCTCCTTAACTTCTCAGATTGAGAAAGAAATTGAAAAGTGTCTTTTCTCTGTTCTGTTGCTTTTTGTGGTAATTAATACCCTTATTTTTTTCTGCATTTAACCACAAGGTTTGTTGAAAAGTTATTGAGAAATTGGAAGAAAATGCAGTATTTATCATCATCATACATTTAAGAAAAAGTGTGGATTTTCCATAGTTTACAAAAAATGTTTCTAATATGACATAGCAGAGTCATAAATATGCATTAAACCCCAAATCTAAGCTGGATGTAAATTAGGCCTGTTCAACAGAAAATTAGGACTTAGTCAATTTGTCCCTTGTACAGCTTCACTAACTAGGTGATTCTGGTCGGGTCTTCTTTTTGCGGGTTTCCAATTAAAATGTTGTTATGTCAAAAGGGCACTATTAAAAGACAATTCTAGTTTCAGTAATTATGGATGCTGTGTTAGGAGTCATGTTATGCACCTGCTACAGCTTAAAGAAAAGCGCAGCATAAACAGTTCCATTTGTTTGGTTCAATTCTTGTGCAAACAACAGAATTTATTCCCCAGAGTCCTGCTTTGGCAAATACAACGTTGCCACATTCATTTAGAGTCTCTCAGGTTATTCAGTGTAAATGAGGGATGAGGTTAAACATGGTGGACTTTAAAATTCTGACTACCTGTTTTGTATGAGTACTAGAGAGCCACACAGACTAGTTCAATAAAGAGAAAGTTCTAACATACTCTTACACATTCTTGGTGAGCTGTGGTTTTGGGATTTTTCTGGGGTGGTTTTTTGGAACATCTTATAGAAAAATGCTCTGGAGAGCACCAGCCTTGCTGTGATGTTCAGGAGACTGTCTCTGGATCCTGGTGCCTGTGTGTTATGTACAGCTGTACTTTTGATTTCCCAGCAGTAAGTTCCATTCTCTTATGGAAACGTCATCAGATGTTCAAGATGTGAGAGCTAGCTGTGTTTGACAGTAGATTATTTTTCTTTCTTTTTTAAAAAATGTGTTACAGTCATAGAGGAATAACTGTGGTGACAGTTGGTGCAACTTACATTAGAGGAGCACACCTTCAGGTGGAAATGCTTTCAGAGCTGTTTTTTAACTGTTGAGTTAGAGCAGGATGAAAAATGAAAATTTCTTGAAAGGTGAGGCTATGTTACAAAACAAAAATAGATAAAAAGTGCTGTTTGGATGATAGCGGGGTAGTTTCAAAGGAATTTTTATGTATCTTTGAACATCAGACCCCAAAGTCTGTCTTTTTAACTTACACACTGACTTACAATGAGGACAATGAAAGACTCTGTTTTGTCAGAGAAAGATGATCATTCCTAAGACATCATTATGCCTGTGGGAGAATCATAACAGCATTCAGCATTTGCAAGCATGTTCAAAGTGCAGGCTAACTTTTCAACTCTCCAAGAATATACCACTTCTCTGTCAATATTGTTGGCCCATTTGTAGATGATAAACCTCAGGTACATTTATATTGCACTGGCTGCAGGTTTACCCCAGAGAACTCTGAACTAGTTTGGTTGTTGCTAAATACAGTGTTTCCCTCTAGCTTTGGGAGACCTCATATCCAGGATTTTTACCCATGTTTTGAGGTAGAATTTTTGGTGCTCTGTGCTCAACAGCGTGCATCACAGCTAGACAAGGTACATCTGCATGAACTGAAGGCATTAGACTGGAGACATGCTGTAAAACATGATGGTTTGGCCAAATGAATCCTAAAGCTTCAGGCTGCATCAGATCTTGGATACAGGAACAGAATATATCATCGTCCAGGTCCAGAAAGTAATTGATAAGCAAATACTGATATCCACTCTTTAACTGAGATAACTACCCTCAGATGAGTATTTATCCCTTTCTAATTTAGGATAATTTCATTCTAGAAGCAGTAATCAGTTCATCTAGTCTTGAGTTCCCAGAGCAGTATTTGTTACTTCTGTATCAATGCCCTCCAGGGTAGCCTGCTTTATCTTCTGTTCCGAGCAATTTATCTTAGTCAATGTGGAAAGTGAGGGTAAGGAAGCTGAAGGCGTGTACTTCTGTGTTCTTCTTATCTGCTGTTTAACTTCTTTACCTCTCAGAAGCGTGAACTTTTCCTACGGTCCTTTGGTTAGAGGTTGACAGGGTATGTTTCTGTTTATCAAGAGATAGTCTGTGAGAAGGTGCCTTGTGCCTTCCTTTTTCTTCAGCTTTGCCACACATATTCATTCTCAGGCTGCAAGCATAATCCAGTTGCAAATAGTTTTACCTCTCCTCTTGGCTGAGCATATCAGTACAGTCCCAGAAAATTCAAATATAGAAATAAACTGACTTGCTGTTTTTATTTCCAATAAGAACTTGGTAGATCATTTGTTTCCACATGCATATCCCTTCACAGTTTTAGAAGTTTTTTTTTTTGTTTAAAAACCGTTATAACTGATTTTCCACTGAGACCAAGTCACAAACATAATTACATTCCAAACATTGTTCATTGTTCAGGCACTTTCTGGAAACAGCTAAAAAGTTTACATTCTCAATGGGCATTAGTGAATAAAAGGGAACCGTACATAACAGATTTAGTACCACAGCACTGAAAATGTTTTTAAAATATTACTTGGACAAGTATACCACAAAGAATATGTGGACAGACTGTTGCTGAAATTTTTATGATGTCTAAGTACTAAAAGTTGTTTAACCCATTACAAGACTAAAAGGTTTGGATTGTGCCGCGGAGTTATTTGCTGCAATTTCTCCCATAACATGATGAAATCAGTATTTCCTATATTTTTGATCGCACACTCCATTTATCTTTGTTCTTGATGGATAGTATGAGACACCTTGAGTAGTGAAGATTATCAGTTGTAACAGCTTGTCATTTTAGCTCTACAGCTTTTCAGTTTAATTCTCAGTGTATTATCCAAGATGGTGGTAGCTGTGCTTCTATTCAAAACGACATGTGCAAAACCTTTATTTCCTGGAAATGTAAAGCTGACATAAAGTTTGGGATAGCTATAATTCTGTGCATATTTACATGTTCTTCAGCTTATGCTGATAAATTAGACAATGAGAGCAGTGTAGCAGTAACTGTGGCTGGGTGGAAAGGCAGGGCAGAAATTTACTATTGGGATTGTGAAAGCAAAAGAATTATATAACATAAGACAGATAAGAAGAATTTACTGTATCAGGATCTAAATAATACAGTGCCTTCATAACTAGATGTGAAATCAAGTAAAAGGCCATTTTTCTAACTCCAGCATGATTGTGGTATATTCTTAGAGCTAGTCTAAAGCTGGCATGTGCTGATACAATATTATATGCTCACAGATGTATTTTGTTTCAACATACAGATGTCAACAAGTAATACTATCATAAAAAGTATGACATGCAAACCAAACCACAGTTTTGCCTTAGTTATTCTATGCATATATTACAAAAGTACATGAATGCATTGCACAGTATCTTTAGCATAAATGCTAAATCCTTGGTATACATAAAACCTATCTTAGTGCTTGGTATATATAAAATCTAATTTTAATTTAATTTAATACTCTAATTTGCTTTATTTAGTTTTCACTGAATGTTACTGAGTAGAGTACAGATATTAATCCACTTATTAATGTGTATGCAGACCATTTTGTTACTGAGATACAAGAATTAGCATTGGGTGATTAGTAGACCAGCAATAATTTGGGTATCAATAGGAGGATCCAAAGGATATATACAAGTTCATTTTTTCACTTAGATAACCAGGACATGTCTGTAAAGCCATTTAGCCCTTACCTAGGAACAATTTTCCCACAAAAAACAACACACCAGTTTTTAGATATAGCTGAGGAGTTTCCTTGCCATTAGACAACTCTTCATATCCACCTTCCATTTGGGGTCAATTCCCAGCTCAGAACTAGGATATGGTGCACCTCTATTTTTTTATGACAGCAAGTAGACCTCAGGCATAAAAGGAGGTACTTCTTTCAAATGACAGTTATAAATCTCTGGGAAAATTAACAGGAATAAAGCATATACGTTCCCATCTAAAAATAGGACATAATATTGCCATACAGAAAGCAATATAAAGGAATGAAACTTGGAAAAATATAGGTAAAATCAAAATAGATTTGAACTAAAATTATGTAAAACTTTAACTTTCTCCATAAATTTTGTAGAAGTATATTTTGTGAGGGAAAAATTCCATGCAGAGTATTGAGAGCAAAAGCTTACAATGAAGAAAAAAATCCACTATTTTCCTTTCTGGTAGTTAAAAATTTTAGTTGTCTATTTAGAGGGAGGAAAAAAAATCAAATTTATTGTTTCAAATAGCTTTCAAAATTTACATTTCTTAAGCATTTGAAATTAAATTTGGTTTGATATGTGAGAGTTTTAAGGAGTGCTGGAGTTAAAAAGAAACAACAAACCCTAGTTACTCAAAAACAACAATTACAGTTTACACAGTAGCTGTCACTTCACATGGTAGAGAGGCCCCACTTTTACAGCATAGTGACATGTGATAGTAACCATGTAATCTAGAAAATCTTAGAAGCCTTTTGACATAATCTTCCCAGACTACTATTTTCTGAAGAGGAGGGAAAAGTTCCACTTAACTTTTAAATAACTTACACAATACTGCACTTGAATCTTTCCAGGGTCTGCATTCCTTCATCATATGATTTAGCAAACATTAAAGAAAAAACTTACATATATATGTATGTTAAGATAAAGACTTATTCAGGTGTGTATTTCAAGGTTTGCTTTTCTATCACCCTTGACTGAAAACTGAAAAAGCAGCAGATTGAATGCTTTATGATACTAAATTGGTTGCCTATAGAGAGGCATGAACAAGACTAGTTGCCTGTAATAGAAAAACACTATTAAAAGATGTATTTTAGTTTTAATTAAATGATAAAAGGAAATTCTGCTCCTTACATACATATTTGTAATGTTCAGTACAGTTCTCCTGTATGCAGAGTTCCATTTTACCAAGTCAGAATATGGAGATAGTTCAGAGCTACAATCAAAATAAAGGAAAACGACGGCACAATTACATCATGGAAATTACCTAACCTCGTACCTATGAGGGTGGACGTGTATGATTTGTCATTACTTAATTACTTCTGAGAGCTGTAAATTGCATACCTGTAAATGATAATATGATACAGCTCTTTTATACCAATAGTTGATAAAGAATGTGTTGGGCTCCAGGAACACAGATTGTGTTCTTGCAGTACTTGACATGGAATGGTGGCAGATTTCCTCACCAAAGAAAACAAACAAATAAAAATAAGTGAAAGAGATATAGAGCTTTTTCACTGTAGCTGATCTTGATCACCCCAGGAGCTATAAAATGCTTTGCAAGATATACCTGCAGCATATAAAAGTCAAGGAATAGATCTTTAAAAAATATCAAAAAATAAAGACCATAAGAAAACACGCAGGGAGGTAACTTGTACAGATTCTGATGATGGCATGCAACCAAAAACCGGTGCCAAGTGAGAGGAATCTGCCAGTTTAAAAATAAAAAAAGAAGAATTAAAATTAAACATAAATGAGTTACTGGAAAAATTGTCTCAAAGCTAAGAGTAACAAAGGAGAACTTAGGGGAGAAAAGAGCTAAACAAGAGAAAAAATCAGAATAAAACAAGCTACCTTTCTTTTTACAAGGCTTCTCTTTTTATGCTGCCTTTACCTTCTATCTTTTTATCATAATGTGTTTTTTCTTTTTTATCAGCTTGAATAACTGACTCAACCAAGTTTCTACCCCTACATCAACTTTTCAAATCAGTGGGCATTGTATTTTTTTCAAATATAAATCAGAACAGAATCCTTCCACCTGTTGAAGGAAAGCTAAGCAAAGAACAAAGCTCTGCTATTTCATCTTTCTTCATAGGCCCTACTTAGTCATCCAAAACATAAGGCTGAGCTTACAGAATCATAGAGTGGTTTGGGTTAGAAGTAATCTTTAGAGGTTGGCTCGCCTGTTATGTTTAGGGACGACTTCAACTAGATCTGGTTGCTCTGGTTGCTCAGAGCCCTGTCCAACCTAAGCTCAAATGTACCACACCTCTAGGCAACCTCTTCTAGTGTTTCACCACCCTCACTGTGGTTCTGTCCTCTCTTTCACTGTTAAATGCCCTGAGGCTTGTACCTTGCAGGACTAATGTGCAAGAATCAACCTGCTAAAACTAGCTCCAAAAAGGAATGTGAGTTTTGAGCATTGCAATTTAGTGTTTAAATTGTATCTCAAGTCCAAAACAAAGAAAGGTGAAATCTTCATTCAGCTGCTGCATTAAAAGGTCATTAAATTCATACCTAAAGTTAACTGGAGTACATTTCTGCATCTTAACATGTTTGGAATAGCTACACATGAGCCTGGTCTGGTCCTGGTACTCTGATGGGTTGGCTCCAGACAGCATCCAGACATCCACTCAGCCTCTTCCTCCCTTTTTCTTGGAGATGGAGAGAAAAATCGAACAAATGTTATGAACCAAGAGAACGACAGATGAATAAGAAAAGTCGATGTTGTACATGTAACCAGCAAAAAGAGAAATTATTCCACCACTTCCTGTCATTGGCCAGATGTCCAGCTATTTCTTGGAAAGAAGGGCTTCAACATGCAACTGTTACTTGGGAAGATAGATACCTCTGAATGCTGTGTCTTCTCCTTTATCTCAGATTTTACTGGTGAGCACAATGCCAAATGGTGTGGAATATATTCTTAGTCATTTGGGATTGGCTGTGTTCCCTCATATCCACCTCCAGCCTGTTATCTTTTGTGGCAAACGAGAAGAGATAGATTTGGCAATTTGAGAGCACTTTACAGGGACAAGAAAAACACTGATGTGTTACCAACATTGTTTAAAGCCACAAGTACAAAACATAACATTATATGGACTGCTCTGAAAAAAATCAGTGTCATAACTTTATTCCAGACAGACCCCAGTAAAATGGTTTGAAACTGTAACCCACAGTAACTTAGTCCACACACAAAGTTCAACATTGTCTTGCGATGTTTTAAGCATGGCTAGTAATGATGATGAGGTGCAGCTTATAACACATCAGGCTTAGTCAGGAGGAAGAATCTAATATTTTAAAAGTATGAAATAAAATAGGGCATCTTCAAATTCATGCTCTAATTACCCAGTGCAATTGGAATGGTGTAGGGCAATTTCTTAAATAAGCTCTCTGCTTTGGTCCAATTGTTTAGGCTGCCAAGCTCCTTCTCAGTCCTGTGCACAGTACCCTACAGTCTGACACTTTTATGAGAATGTATGACCCTGATAAGGCAGCAGAGAAAGAAACTGAATCTGTGTCTCCTGCTTTGCGTGTATACTAGAAGGCACTGTTCTGACTTGCATATGAAACATACATTGAATTGACAATGGATGGTAAAAATCAAATTCCAGGACATCAATTTTTAACCAGGTAAAAAACCCTAAAATGGTGTATACAAAGATATAATATTGATATACATGGAAGCTCTATTCTTCATTTTAGTTTTTGTCTCTTTAGTTCTACACAGTGTATTTTGTTGGGGTTCAGAGGAAAGGAGATTTGGGGGGGGGGGTGGTTTCTTTGAAAGATATTTGGTATAATTTGTATTTTCATTTTTTTCCATCACCCTCAAGTGAAAAAAAAACACAACCAACCCAAAACCCAGCAGCCTGCCCATTTCTTTTATAGGATTAAAGATATAAAATCACCACTTTTCAAGGGCTTTCTAAGTCAGGTGTTTTGATTTTTTTAAGCCAAATTGACTGCTTCATTCAGATTTGAAAAGAGAATGGACTGATTTGAAATAATATTTAAAGATTAGAAGCTAAAGGAACATTATTCACATAATACTGCATGAAAGTGAGACTGAAAGCTCTTTATATTTGTCCGTCTCCTATTCTTAGCATCTGTATCTATCTTAACTTAGTCATTAGAACTTTAAATTATATTAAAATGTGAAAGATGGACAGTGGAAACTAGATTTAAACATTTTATTTGTACAGTTGAGTTTATTTTATAAAAATAGAAATTAAAATTATAGAAACTTTTGAATTCATTAAAAAGACAACAAACTTCTGAAAAGGAACAATGGACAAAGTGAACTTTTAAACTCATTTGACAGCTTATACTAACATGTAAATGAACTTCAGAACTGGCAAAACATTTTGATTGAAATAAAGCAGTCTTATTCTTAATAACTTTTCTGTTTTCTGAAAGCCGTAAGAATCATCATAGGTCATGCAAAGTATTTCCTTACTGGTATACTATGAGTTTACAATGTATAACCCACTTTTCAGAAAAAAGAAACTTTTGAATTGCATATGCACACAACATATACAGAAAGCTGAATATATTGAATAAATATGCTGTTTTGAGCACAGAGGATGTTTTCATCTTGATAGATGGAAGCAATTTGATCATGGATAAAAAAAATAAGAGAGTTTCTTATATAGTTCGTGTTGTGCTTCTTGCAACAGTAGTGATTTTTACAAAGGCATTCATATAATTATGATACTCTGCTTGCCAGAATCACATAAATGTATACTTATACTCAAATTTTATGCCTGTTTACTATACTTGCACATGCTTCTGTAAAAATTTTGCACACAAATTAAACATGCAGGTATATTTTATTTCTGAAAATCTATTCTCAGCTGCCATTGTATAAAATTAGAGTGTTAGACTGCAAAAATACTACTATGTACAGCCTGCAATGATAAAATCAGAAACATACCTGATTGTGGCAGCTGCCAATCACTATATTTAAATGCTGAGGTTAATTCCTTTTTTTTTCTTGAGGCAACATGCATTGCAGGTTGTTTGAAAAAAGATTTCAATATTGTATTTATTTGCTGTTTGCCAAAACTGCAACACTTAGGCTACATTTTCTTTTAAATGTGAATTTCTTGAGTATCTTGGAAGTGGTAAATATGACTAGCTCTTGAAGAAGTATGGTAGTGCTGAAAAAATTAACTCTCTCTCCTCTGACCTCCCTCTTGGTAAACTATCACCACCCAGTTGTGGTGGAATTCGTTGTGCCTGCAAGCCTATAGATGGCTTTAGGGGGAATCACAGGGTACTGTGATCTGAGTCACTGCTTTCTTAAAACCTGACCTGACACTTCTGGTAAAGTGCCACCTCCCACCCAGCAGTCCTGGCTTGGTTGTAGAGCTGGGCAGCTGCAGCCTTCTGGAGCACTTGTATCAGGAGTACCTTGACTCCTTCAACACCCTGCTCAGGCCACTGTCGGGTAATACATCACAAACCCTGCTAACCTCTGTGTTTACCAGATTGGTTGAAGTATGTTCTCCTTACTGCTGGTTTAATTTCCATGGATAAAGAGCTCTAGTTCAGGCACAGACCTCAGTCAGCAGCAAATCTTGTCGGAGGCATTTTCACAGGCTAGGATAAGAATAAAAACTGCTTTAGTCATAGCAGCATTTCAGGTGAAATGGGGTCTGGATAAAACCAAACCTGCTGTCTTCTGTGAAGCAGATATTTTGGTGTATGGATGCAAGGGAGGATAGAACACTAAGGGAAAAAAACTAAACCAAAACAACAAACCCATTATTTTTTTGTTTGCAATTCCATTTGTAGTAACTTATCATAATATTATGAATAGAATAATGATATGGCTAAACATAATGGCAACATACTAAGGGCTAGCGCAATCCATTTTAACAATTTGAAAAAATTGCTGTAATGACTCATGTCTAAAAAGCACTGAAGTGTACCGGTGAGCAGCTAATCCTGCCTCAGCCTGACAAACTTCAGAATATTATGGCAGGAAATATGGAGAAGATGCCTAGTGGTTCGCAGAGTTTAACAAGCAGTATGCCTTTTTTCTTTCTATATTTAATTTTTAATAAGAAAAATAAAAGCTATATAATGGTGGGAAGAGCAGAGTAAATTGGGAAAGTAGTTGTTATTAGTTCTATAACACTTGAGAACTAAGAATCTATACAAATTATTTTGCTTGAGATGCTAAAGGCTTTAAAAAAATCTATGTGATATAATGCTTACACTACTTTTTCTGTCTTCCATATGTTGTCTCTCATTTGCGTTTGCTACATTGTGCTATAAGCAAGGCAAAAAAAGGGATGGATAAGGTTACCCTTTTTATGTAAAACATCTGAATATATCTTATGACCAGATTGGACTGCCTAGGGAAGTGCTTCTGTCATCACCCCTAGAGGAAGTTAAATGATATGTAGATGTAGAATCTAGGGACATGCTTTAGTGGGGGACTTGGCAGAGCTGGGTTACCTGGTGAGCTAAAAGGTCTTCTCCAACCTAAACAAATCTATGATTCTTATCCTGATTATTCCAGCTTCCTATTCTCTGAAGCTTGTGTTACATTTTTGGCAGACACTTGCTTTTGTATAAAGATTTTTCTGCTTTGATTCAGCCATAACATCACCTAAGATTCTACTGGTACATCCATGCCAACATAATGAACTTTTGGGTCTGGAAATATTATCTAGTGCTTATCTAGTTTCATTCTTTGTACAGAGAAAAGTATTTATACCAAAATCTGTATTTATCATGCCAGGAGGATTCTAACTTGCTCTTTGTTTTCTGCATACTTTTGTATCAATCTGATTTAATTAGATCACAGAACAGGAAGTAACAAAAAAGTAAGACAGTTCAGCACTCTATATTGGCATAGTCTCTCATGTAGACATGAGGAAGCACCCAAAGAAAAGACAAACCAGTGGAGTTGCTGTCCCTCCACATCTTTTTGGGAGGCAACAGGAGAATTAGCTGTTTTGTTGAAGATAGCTCTAAGACTTCATAGCAGGACACTGAATTTCCCTAGAAGGGAAAAATAGTCCTCTTACATCATCCTATAGGAACCCACAGTTTGGCTTGCAGGCAAAATAATGCAAAAAATTGCAAACTATGTCTACTAATCGTTAGCAAATGTTACTTTATCCTGGGGTGCATTCTAATATTTGCTGGTCTTTGTTTGCAGATGAATCTCTCATGATACTATAACCTCAGGGGTTTGAAGCAGTCATATTTCATGCAGCTTTAGACTCCAGTGCTTGAATTATTTTGATTTTTAGACAATAAAGAATAATACACCAAATCATCAATAATAGCAAGTCTCTGAAAGGAAAAGAAGACAAGGGGTAGATAGATGGCATAAACATAGAAAGTAGAACTGTTATGGCCAGATTTTTTTTCAAAAAATAATTCTTCACAGAAAAGTTCCTGGCTTTTGGGGTTTTGATGTTATTCTTTTCTTTTGTTTACCTTTTAAAATAAACATACCCCTATGTCTAAGCTTCTTGCCCACCATTTTGTGCAAAAAGTGGGATTATAAATCAGAGTATCTTAGTATACAGATTCACGAAGAAAAGTGTAGGGTGAATGTTTCTTACACCATAAAGAATTTTCATCTCCTTTTCAGTGTTCTGCAGATATAATTTCATTTGAATTGCTGTCTTTGGTCTCTGTCTAGCACTATGTTCCCCCATGCAGGTTTGGGCAGACTCTTATATCATTAACGTTTTTGCAGAGATAAATGGGTTGGGTCTATTTACTTATCAGAACTGAGGGGAACCACATAAACTGTGGTTTACACTATTAATGTTGCATACTGGGGTTGTTTTGAACTTGGCAGGAATCCCATCACTGAAATTTCTGGAACTGATGCATAGCACACCTGGGAAAAGGTAAACATAAATTTGCGTTCTAATGAAGACTAACAGAATCTTAATGCAACGACAAATTCTGTGCTAACATTGCCCTTTAATTCTCATAATGTTATCATAGAAAATAGTACTTTAAGACTATTTTAGAGTGATAATGGAATATCTTATGGAATAAAACTTTCATTTGGAGACATGAAACCACTACTTCTTCAAAATAAAGACGAACTGTAAGAAACATAAGAAATGCAGGTCATCAAAAAGGAACACTACTGTGCTCCTCTTATTTTGAAGATCTGGTCTTTAAAATAAACCCCCTGTCCTTGGTCCCTCCACAAATTAACTTCAGGGCAGGCTCTCACAGCATCTCATCTAACCTGAACAAGGTGCTCTCCATAAATCCAAGGTCATAATTTTTCAGCATGCCCTCTTCATACCTCCTGGTCAATGCAGCCAAGGCTTCTGTCAGTATTCATGTCATGTTTATAAATCCAGGTCCAAGGTTGTTAAAACTCACACAGAAGAACTAGGACCCACAAAGGAACTGTTGCAGAATACTTGGGGAGATTTTGCTCAATTAATCTAATTACAATCAAAGAATAAGATAAAAAACCCATTCAAAGGTGTTATAAATCTCCCTTTGTATCATTCAGTGATGAAGCATTACTAAGGTAATCACTGTCAATAATGAAAATATATCCTGAAGATGTGGCAATTTAAGTTGGACAGGTATAAAAATGTGTGTGAGAGTGTGTGTGCATATATATATATATACACACACACACATACACACACATATATCTATATATACGCATATATACATCTATATATATAAATATATGGCCAAATGAGTAACCAATATTTTGTGGAAGAACTGAAATATACTCAGCAATAATCTAAACAATGCTGAATGACTCAATTACTTCCATGGAACTTCAAATAGCCTCTATTTTGTTAAAGGGATGTCTGTAGACAGCGATTTCCAATTCAGAGGTGCTACAGGCAAAGGATCACTAACATCAATTTACTGTGCTGCAACTCAAAACCTGTTCTGCATTCAAGTTTTTTCTACTCTTGCATCTTTGCATGTGAACTGACCTCTAGGAAAGATATGACTGAAAAAAAGTGTAGAAATCCACACATATAATACACCAGGAAAGTTTACAAGAATAAAACATTACTCTTGCAGACTTCTTTCCAGCAGATAAACTCATTGCTGTTTACATTCTTCCTCCTGCAGAGTTGGTGAACTACTCCCAGTACCTGCAGAGAATATTTTCCTTAACTTTAGGAGCTTTTGAAATCTAGAAAGCAAGGACATTGATGGATGTAGGTCTTTTGGAGGCTTGACATTCAGTTTGTGAGAAGTGGATAATGCAAGCTGCAAGGAGAGGTACAGGAAGAAATCCCTAGTTACAGTACTAAGAGTTGTTTCAGAGTCAGAAAATTCATTCCAGAATTCCAGAAAATAATTGAAATGGGACCTTGTCAATTTTACCTGATACATCTTTCTGGTCAAATGATGTAAAAGTATTTTTTCATATGTTAATTTCTTCTGCTTTCTTTGACAATTGTTATACAGATGTGCAGTTTTAGAACAAAATGGAGGTTATAATTAGATAGAGTTAGATTTACATAATTTGTTTTAGTCTATGCTGTGTTTTTTTCAGACAACGAGGATCTTGTTAAACTTTCATCTTTAGAAACAAAATGTTTCCAGAAAGGTTGAGAGAAATGCTTTTTGCTTCAATTCTCTTTTGGAGACTAAAATAGGGTAAAGGTGACATTTGTAATCAGAATCTGCCAAGAACTTGCTTGCTACTTGCTTGCTTATGACAAAAAAATTATCATGTTATGTCAGCCAGTGTAACATGTACCGTCTCTTTACATGTAGAAATTAGCCAGTTTCAGAGAGATGTTATGAAGTGAGGAACACATGCATGAGTTCTGCCTAAAATGAATGTTTAAATATGGTTTTGAACAGAAAGTGATGGTCATGTCCAGGTGCAAAAAATACGGGAGAATACAGTTAATACCAGAATCTGAAATTTTCTAGGCACTGTCATAGAACGCTAGAATGTTAGAATGCTAGAATATTTTGGGTTGGAAAGGACCTCTAAAGGTCATATAGTCCAACATCTCTTATAATGAGCAGAGAAGTTTTCAACCAGACCAAGTTGCTCAGAGCCCTGTCCAATTTGACTTTGATTGTTTCCGAGGACGGGAATCTACCACCTCTCTGGGCAGCTTGTGTTCCAGTGTTTTACAACACACAATAATTTTTTTTTTCTTATATCTAGGCTGAATCCACTGATCTAACACTTTAAAACCAATACCCTTTGAGGTATTGCTATAGACACCACTGCAATATTTTCCTTATAGGCCTCCTTTAGGTATTGGAAGGCTGCTGTAAGACTTCCCCAGAGAATTCTCTTCTTCAGGCTCCCCCTTGAATCCTCTTCATGGCCTCCTCTGGACTCAGTCCAAGAGGTTCAATGTCCTTCCTTATTGGAAGGCACCAGAGCTGGATGCAACACTCCAGTTGAGATCTCACCAGAGTGGAGCAGAGGAGAAGAATCATCTCCTTCGTGATGCTGCTTTGGATGCAGCCCAGGACACGTTTGGCTTTCTGGGCTGGTAGTGCCCATGGCTGGGTTATGTCCAGCCTCTCACCCACCAGCACCCACAAGTCCCTCTCCCCAGGGCTGCTTTCCATCTGTTCACCCCCCAGCCTGTACGGATACTTGATATCAGACCTTTTCCAGGTCCCTCTGGATGACATCTGACCCCTGAGACATGACAACCACACCACTCACCTTGGTATCTTCTGCAAACATCCTGAGTGTTCGCTCAATCCTGCTGTCTAGCTTACCAAGATATTACACAGTAGGGGTCCCCCTGAGAGACTCACTGATCTCCATCTGGGCTTTCAGCCACTAAGCACTACCTTCCTTTCTGCTTCACTGCCATTTGCACCCATAAGAAATCCTGTGGGGCTACATGTATAAGTCAGATATTGGATATAATTTATACCACTTACATATTTTCCTACTCAAATACTGTATGTCAGCCAAAGAGAAGGAGTTTGGACTTAGTGGGAACAAAAAAACCCCAAACCCAACAACAAGAACAAAAGGATTGTTTACATAGTACTTTTAAAGGCAGACTGCAGAGAATGAAATATCAGGAGATAGTAGGAAGGGTGGTTTCCTTGTAGGAAAGGAACATATAAAATTTATCTTGTTCTCGGCAGGAACATAATTCTACATGGATATCAACAAATTTCACATGATTTGCTGCTTACATGCTAAGTTAGGCCATTTCAGAAGAGATCTGACAAAATTTGGGGTTTTTTGCATCAACATGTTAAGCAGTTTCAGAATCTTTGACCATTTCTTTACAATCCATAAGCTGAATATAATGTTCTTTTAAAATGTCTTTTTGAAAGCCATGCTCAATAGCTGTAAAGAGTATAGTAAACAGGAGATAATTATTATTCTTTAAAGAATGGAACTGCTAAGTAATGAGATAGGAAGATTGTAGCACCTTGACAAGTCATCCTTAACCACATTAATTAATAGGGAGAATGTTGTGCCCATACAGATGAGACACCCTGATATCCTAATGCTTAAGAAGAAAGCATCATCTTAAGAAGTGAACTTTTTATCTCTGTGTATGTATGCAGAGTCCTAAGTGATATAAGAGCAAGATCTTGATAGTTATTAATCTTTGATCCAGGTAGAACCACAACATAAAACTACAAATTTAAAAACGGATTTAACTAAAGAACAACTATGTGTATAGAATAATAAAAAACTTTTAAATGCTTTTCCTCAAAAAAATGCTTCTTAAAGGCATTTTTTCTTTTCCCTGAAAGCTGGAGATTACCTTTATCTGTCTACTTGCTTCCTCTGTAAATTTCAAACATCAGCAAAGAAAAGATGGTTCTTTGCTTTGGCCGCTTATCTAGTGAAGAGTACTGCAGCACAGGAAAATATATTCAAGACTGTTTTCATCTTAAATAATGTTCTCTAGTAGGCTGAACTTCTTTGGATATCTTTTCAAAGAACACTATTCCAGAGATCCTATCTGCAGGATGGAACTTCAAGAGTGACCAAGAAACCTGTGAAGGTTGGGCTGTCACATCTTTCTATCAACCAACAAGATAACCAGTGAAATCCAAAGATCAGAGATAGTTGTGAGAATAGGTGAGAGAGTTTTACTGTATGGCAAGAAGAAAAATGGAAGAAATAACACAAATCAGATCTCTGATGTTCTCTAGTGGATTAGTCAGACATGGGTCCTTTTGCAGCCCATCATTTTTTCCAACCCTGGGCCTCAAACACGGGCCTTTCATGCATGCAGAAATGCCCATGTGCACCTCTCCCTGCCCCAAAACATTCAGTGACTCTCAATCTATGCAGGCATTTATATAGATATATACATTCTGGACAGAAACATACATGTACACAGGTTTATCACTTATTTAAAGAAAAAACAACACTCAGGTAAATGGGTCTAAAAGCAAAATTTCATGTAGATTTAAAAGTTCAGACCTAAATTTAGAGTCAAGTGAGTTATTAGATTCATTTTCTTTTTTTGTAACATTTCAAAGATGAACTCCTGTTAAAGAAAAGACGTCACCTTCTTGCTGTTAAGTAACTGTAGATCCATATATTGGAAAATTATTGATGTATTGAGAAATGGAACCCACAATAGGAGTGAATCTCCAACTGCTTTCAAGTTGCTGTCTCATTCAGAAAATTTGCTTTTGGTTTCTCTGTGATTTAAATTGCGAAGTACTGCAGCAGAATGCTTCACAAACACTTGATCTCAGCTTGCATCAGAAAAGTGAGTGCTGAAATTAAAATTTGCTGCCATAGTCAGAGGAAGAGGTGGTCTCCATTCCTCCTGCCAGAAAAGGATACTGTTGAGGTAGGGAGCTGCAAAACACACTGACGTGCCTGTATGGATGTCGGGCTGACCTGTGAGTCAGAAAATCTGTGTCAGGACTTAGGGCAGGTAAACTTTTACTTCACTTCCATTCCTGCTCCCCTGGAATCTTGCTGGCAGTACTCTCACTCACTGATAAACTCTGCAATCCTGGGGTGCAAGGGGACTCCCTGCAGCCTCCCAGGCTTGGAGAAGGTGTTTCTTTGTGTATTGCCTGCTTCCTTGCCCACTTGCTGTACAAAACTGATCTACCTTCCTGAACTGATATAATGGCTTTAGACTTGGCTACGAAGAGGAAGAGGCAATGACACGTGCTTCAGCTAACATGGTTAGAGGTGGAAGGTGTGCTCCATTAGCTTGTCTGATAGTAAATGCTGGGCAACCAAAAAGATTTTGTCCTCCTGAACATCACCTGTGACTCTCACTTTAGCTGTTGAGCTCTGCATCTATCAGAACAAGCATTGAAGCAAGCTCAACAGTAAGGATGCAGCCATGCAGGTTTTAGCACAGTGCTTGTGCCTGACTTATGTTGTTTCTTCTTAATTGAAGAAATGCTCTGGGCTGCATGACAGAATTGTGACCCAACTACTGTGTAATACATCTCTGCTAGGAGATTGACAGAAGCCTCCTTGGTATGACACAACTGGCTTTACAGACTGTTCATTATGCTCCCTGGACCACAGTGCAGGAAGCATTGCTCTATCTCAGCAGTCAGTAGTCTTTATTGTAATTTTTGTGTTTCTCTTGTGCCTATATAACTCCAGCTGACATTTGGGAGCTCTGCATACTAAATCCTGATCCCTAGTATCAGTTTATAAAACTAGAGATATTTTTATTTACTTAAAATTAAAAGGAATAATTTCTGTGTTTTCAGACTTTTGTTCTGTATGCTGTTTTATAGGCATATGAGTGATAGCTGCATGGAAAATATTACTGGTTTTTCCTTGTGCTCAAAGCAAATACTGACGTAGATTAGTTTCATCTTTATATTTTTCAATCTGTATTTTTACAGATGGCTTATGTTTAAAGGACTGGTTGGAGAATCAAAGTTTAAATATCAAATTCAGCCTTATATTTACCATGTAATCTTAAGCAATTTGCACAGTAAGTTGCAGAAACAGCAGATGTAAGGAGAGCTGAACTTTGAATTATCTTGTTCCCATCATGAAGGTCTGGAGTGAAATGCTAAAACTCTCTATAGAATAATGCCAAGTATATTAGGCACACTCCAACAGATTTTAAAATAACCTGCTAAGCAAATCCAGTGCTGTTGGCATTTTTCTGGCTGGAGACAGCCAACAGGAAAAGTGTGGAGCAAGGGAGTGTTATAGATCTTTGTCTATTCTATATCAAGGACCTGAAATCCTTTCCATCTTTAAACTCGCTTTCAAAAACCCACACAAACGAACAGAGGGGATATGTTCCTTTCTATTTGCACTGAATTACAGAGCTCAGGAAATCAGTTATATTCCAGATATGGGACTTAAAGCCTCTCTAGAGAGAGTGCCATAGCCCCCATCACTTGCTGAAGAGATTCAGCTATGTTCAAAGTGCAAAAGGGGGACTTTCTGTGAAAGAAGGACCTGGATTTCAGTGAACAGTGAAATTTATGGGTTTTCACCCTGTTGCTGTTTTGCAACTGATTTTATATTGCCTTCAAATGCTGTGCTTCTCACTGTTAGAAAGTGAGCATCATCAACACTTTCCATTGCTACCCTTTTATTGATCTGTCTCTAAAGCAAGACATAGCTGGACTGTAAGGGATTTGTCCCAGAAATGCCAAGGGTGCAGCAAATACAGATTTGAGCATCACAGATCATTTATGAATAAAGATGATTCTTGACTGTGAAATTCAGAACTGTCCTCACCTGTGAGACATGCTTCTAGGCAGTCTTGTGGATTGGATAAATATGCTGTGGAGATTTCAATGTTAAAAAGAAAGTGTTCAATTTAAATAGCTGAAAGAACATTGAGGATTATCTGGCTTCCAGATGTTTAATTGCTGCCAAAATTGTTCTTTCAAATTCTTAGCTACCTGATGGGTATTGTCCTTTTGATTATGAATAATAAAAAAGCATGAACATGAGCATAATATATCTATGATTAAAATACATATTTTAAAACTTGTACTTCACATGTGTATGTACTTATCAAGAGCTTAGAATTGGCAGAAAAAAATTGTGTTCAAGATTATTTTTTGGCTTTAGACAATGATTTATTTATTTATTGTATTGTAGTGACAGTTGTGAAAATACAACCTCACTGGGGAAAGAGGTCATCATATTAATGTCATCACTGTCATCATCAATAATAACAACAATAGTGTTCCTACATTAGTGGAACTATATTTTACTTACATTAAAATAGCTAATAAAATTCAAGATCCCTGATTTTATTGCAGTCTGCCTTGCTAATGCTTCTACACTGTGTATATAAATTAGATATTGTACTATTTGTTACTTATTGGATCCTAAGAGAAATTTGCATTTTTCAAGAGCAAACCTCAAAGCACAATATAATAATTGGCTCACTGTAATTGATTTTGAAATATATTGAAAACATAAACCCTTTACCTTGTGTTCAGTTGATAGCCTTTTGTCCTGAATGATGTTTTCTGGTACTGGCAGCTGCCCAAATACTTTTGCATTTACTGTGGTGTCAGTTAGTGTGATATCCTTTATAATATTAATCTCTTTTGCACTATACGGGACAATAAAAAATGGAATCACAAGAATGTTGTTATACACAACTCTATCACTAACCGGGCTGAGCAATAATATAACCAAGGCTGGTATTTTATTTGTTCAGTTTTAATTTTATTCAGAGGGTTTGAAATGCCCCCTCAATCAGTTTTCAGCTGACCTCAGGTTGGGCAGGAGTGTTGATCTGCTCGAGGGTAGGAAGGTAGGGATCTGGACAGGCTGGATTGATGGGTTGAGACCAATTAGATGAAGTTCTACAAAGCCAAGTGCCATGTCCTGCCCCTGGGTCACAACAACCTCAAGCAACTCTACAGGCTGGGAGCAGAGGGGCAGGAAAGTTGCTTTGCCGAAAAAGACCAGGGGTTTCTGGTCAATAGCAGCTGAACATGAGCCAGCTGTGCCCAAGTGGCCAGGAAGGCCAATGGCATCCTCGCCTGGATCAGTAACGGTGTGACCAGCAGGACAAGGGCAGGGATGGTCCCCCTGTACTCAGCACTGGGGAGGCCACACCTCAAATCCTGTGTTCAGTTCTTGGCCCCTCTCTACAAGAAAGACACTGCTGCAGTGTGTCCAGAGAAGGGCAATGCTGCTGGGAAAGAGTCTAGAGGGCCATCTTATGAGGAGCAGCTGAGGAAGCTGGAGGTGTTTAACCTGGAAAAAGGAGACTCAGGAGTGAGCTTATCACTCTCCACAACCACCTGAAAGGAGGGTGTAACCAGGTGGGGGTCTCTTCTCATAGGAGTTAAGTGAGAGAACAAAAGGATACAGTCTAAAGCTGGGCCAGGGGAGGTTCAGATTGGACTTCAGAAATACCTTATCACAAAGAGAGTGATCGGGCACTGGAATGGGCTGCCCAGGGGGGTGGTTGAGTCACCATTTCTGAAGGTATTTAAGGAAAGACTGGATGTGCCATGGTCTAGTTGACAAGGTGGTGTTCAGTCAAAGGTTAGACCTGATGATCTCAGAGGTCTTTTCCTGTTTAATTGATTCTGTGATTCTGTTATCTCTGACAATGGGCTCAGCTGTCGCAAACTCCAAAATTAAATTACTTTTGGGTCGTTTAGACCTTCACTATTGTTTTCCCATGCTCTTTTGCTCAAGTGCTAG
Source organism: Cettia cetti (assembly GCA_013401135.1). Classification (NCBI taxonomy): domain Eukaryota; kingdom Metazoa; phylum Chordata; class Aves; order Passeriformes; family Sylviidae; genus Cettia; species Cettia cetti. The sequence continues at coordinate 42,923 of VZUI01050139.1, forward strand.
GTGTAGGTGAAAGCAAACATGATGACCTTTGAAGCACTACAACCACGGTGTTAGTAATATTACAGCAATCTTCTGTTTCATTCAAAGATAAGCATGTTGCTGACTTCAACAGCAGTCAGCATTACTCTTCTAAAGAAAAGAAAACTTTAAATTACTCTTCTTTAATATTTTGTCCTTCTTTAATATTTAATAAAATGCAATGGTTTATTTACAAGGAGGTCTTAGGGAAGTCAAGCATATTTCAAAGGACCACCAGAAATACAGAAGTTCTGAGTGGTAAAACCAAGATAGAATTCACATTTTTTCTCAGGTACACTGAATCAAATCCTGTTTAGACTATCTGAGTTAACAATGTTTTGATGAAAATGAATCAAGACAATCAAATAAAATACACTAATACCTGAAACCACAAAATCATATACCATCAAGGAGTCTGGGTTTCCTTTTTTTGAGTTACATTTGTTAATTACAGTGTATGGAGTGCCATGTGAGCAAAACAATTTTTGAAATATATAGATACATAAGAACATAATTTTGCTGCTATCATAGAGGCTTGGAAAGTCAGTCAAAACCTAGCTTGTCAACTTCCACAGGGGGAGGTTAGGATGTTCCTGAGTTGTTAAGAATTAGTGGGTTGAGGCATCCATATAAAAATTGCTCTTTCTGCTGAAAAATATTGTACTGCTTTTTTTTCCTATTTTGAGGTAATATTTTTAAACCAATGCTTATTTATTTTTTCCCCAAAGAGAAGAGAAATACGGGGTGGCAAATACAAGAGGGAAAGCTAGGACTACTTCAATGTTCCTGGAAATGTTTGAAACAATCTATTGGAGAGAACAGACTAAGCTTCCAATAATTTTTTTTTCTTCAATTGTATGAATAAATCCAAGTGCTAGCTGCAAAACCTTTTATTCTGACAAACTGAAAAAGTCATGAACTGATTATAGTGAATACTTTCACCCTGAAATAGCAATATCAGCTTCTAAAGTAAGTTTTCCCTACTTGACACATAATGACTTGTAGTTTTAAAACCCATAGGCTTAAATTCATGGATCACACCTACTTTGGAAGTGAATAGCTGATATTTAAGAAAAGTCTTGGTTATTATTGGAGAGAAGCTGTCTAGTGGTCTTCTAGAGTTTCTTTGGAGTGCAAATAGGTATTGCCACTTATGCAGACTCTTATCCTGTCATCTTTTTTTCCATATATTGGAAAAAGAATAAACTGTATCTTAAAGGAAGAGTGCCTAGATTATAGAACGATATTCCCTTCTGGGCAGCAGAAGCAGCATTATTCTATTTTATGCAGTCCTATGCACTAAAATCTGCATACCAGATCTGTAAATTACCTAATTATATACATTTGGTTCTCAGTAATGTTGCAAGTGTGGCAATTTTTCCCTGATACTGAAATGCCTGCTACAACTGAAGATTTTAAGAGGGTCATTGCTCCAAAGGTCAAGCCAGTTAACATGTAATATTTAGTTCTCTGCAAAACTTGGATTAGCAGAAAGAGAGAAAATGAACAGCAAAAAGTAGGGCTTGTCTTTGCAATGTTTAAAAAAGTTTGTGCTTCTTGTCTCCACTGTTTGGAGTAGTCCACATACTGGTTCATTATTAAAAAATCTGTGGGTCATTAGTAGCAAGGGACAGAATTACTACACCAGTAGGGAAGATAAAATATGTTTAAGGAAACCATTTCCTTCTTCCTAGACCCCCATCATATTGGTCTTTTTGGGTTAGGTAGTTCTAGAATTCAATTAGAATATTTATAGGCCTCCAGAGTTAGTAGCTCAATTCCTTTTAATTTCAAAAAGGATTTGTAAAACTACTTTTTCCAATTAAAAGGGAAATGTTGAAATATCATAGGAAAAACTGGCTTTGAATTTTTTTTTTTTCAAACACATTGAAAATGTGGTTTATGAAAATTGAGTTTTGGAAGGGGCATTTTTTTTGGTACTTTATCTTTTTCCCTTAATTAATTCTGACTGAATTTGAAATTCAATAGATGTTTTCAAGATACCCGTATAACATTTAGTCTCCTCAATGGCTGGTCCATGCTATATATAAGTTACTTATCACTTCTGAATGTAAGCCACCCTGACAAAATTAGTTTTTCTGTCTAAAATGAGAGATATATCCTGATTTTGCACAAAAAGGATTTCCTCCTCCCTTGAGAATGATTTAATAAGGTAGATTTATGCCTCTCTAGTTACTTAAAGTTGAGATGGCACAAGAGTCTCTAACGACCTAAGCATTTTTTAAAAAATATGTAGAGGCTTGGTATTTCTTAGGATAGAGTTTCAACAAGAAAAGGAGCTGATTTTTGTGCATTTTCTTATTTAACCTTTTGTACAAATTGAAAAAGAATAGGTTTTCAAAACTTAGAAGTAAATTTTTCAGTATGTGATACTGTATGACTCAGAAAAGCTCCTGTGTGTTTGCAAAAACAAAAATCCAAGATTGCACATTTGTTTGTATTCTGACCTTTCAGAAGACAGAAATGCTTACTATGTCTTTAGGCAAAGAGACCCTTTTCCAGGTGTTGGGTTAGGGAGTGGATAGGGAGAATCATAGAATCATGGTATGGTATGAGTTTCAAAGGGCTTTAAAGATATCTAGGTCCAAACCCATTGCCATGGACAGAGACATCTTTGTTTCTCAGACCATGTTTCTCAGAGCCTACAAGCCAGACCTGGAACATTTCCAGAGTCAGAGTATCCACAGCTTTATTAGGCAACCACTTCAACTGCCTCAGAACTCCCACAGAAAAGAATTGCTTTATAACATCAAATCTAAACCTACTCTTTTTCTGTTTGAATCCATTCTTCCTTGTCCTGTCACTACATGCTCTTGTAAAAAGTGACTCTGCATCTTTCTTGTAGGCTTCCTTCAGGTACTGGAAGGCCACAATTAGGTCACCCCAAAATCTTCCCTTAAAGGGTGGCTAATCCCAATTCTCTCATAAGAGATGTGCTCCACCCCTCTTATCAACTTGATGCCTTCTTCTGGACTCACTCCAACAGTTCCATGTCCATCCTGTGCTGTGACCCCAGGGCTGGATGCAGGGTTCCAGGTGGGGTCTCAGCAGAGCAGAGCAGAGCAGAGCAGAGCACAGCACAGCACAGCACAGCACAGCACAGCAGAGCAGAGGGGCAGAATCCCCTCCCTCCCCTGCTGCCCACGCTGCTTTGGATGCAGCCCAGGATACGTTTGGCTTTCTGGGCTGGGAGTGCCCATGGCTGGGTCATGTCCAGCCTCTCACCCACCAGCAGCCCCAAGTCCTTCTCCCCAGGGCTGCTCTCTGTCTGTTCAATCCCAGCCTGTGCTGATACCAGGGGTTGCCCTCACCCGGGTGCAGCACCTTGCACTTGGTCTTGTTAAACCTCATGAGATTCCCACAGTCCTCTTGTTGAGGTTTTCCAGGTCCCTCTGGATGGCATCCTGTCCTTCTGCTGTCAACTGCATCTCTCAGCTTGGTGTCACATAAAAATTTGCTGAGGGTGCACTTAATTCTGATGTCTGTGTCATTGCTGGAGATATTGAATAACTGGTCCCAGTTGAGGCCCCTGAGGGACACCACTTGTCACTGACATCCATTGAGACCCTTAGCCATTGACCACTACTCTCTGGACACAACTGTCCAAACAATTCCTCTTCCATCAGTCTATCCATCAAACCCATCTCTCCTCGGTTTATAGAGAAGACTGTTGTGGGGTCAAAGGTTTTACAGAAGTCCAGATAAATGATGTCTGTCACTGATTCCTTGTCCACTGACATAGTCACCACATCAGTGTAGGTAGTATATGAATTTTTCTTGTTTGACACCGTAAGTAAGTAAGGCCAGAAGGGCTTGACTATTAACACTGCTGTGCATAACATTTACAGCAGAATTTAGACAACTACAACTTGGAATATGGTAAAATAATCTAGAAAATGAAATTTCAGCAATTTGATTATTCTTTCATTCTAAACTGAGTAAAATTTATGATGGTAAACATATTCAGTAGACAAAATTCACTCAGTCTAAAATAATTTTTAATGGAGATTATTGAAAATATAAGTGTAAAGTTTACTTGGAAAAAATGTATTTCAAAATAGAAACATTATAATTATGTAGAGTAACTGACTGATTAACTGAAAACTTTGCATTTCTGCTGGGTTGCTGGCCATGATGTTGACCTAACAGAACACGTACGATGAAAGAATGCAGCAAAAGATCACAAGAAGGTGTGTATTTAAGAAGAAAATGGAAATCAATGTTTGTACATTTATACTGCAGGCATTTTGACTTGTTTATCTGCTTTATTATTAACTGTGATGGACAGCAGGATAGAAGAGCCCTTGTGTTGAAACCTGACCTTTAACAAAGTGGTAGAAACGTGACTTTGGTAGAAATAGCTAAATAAATAGAGAAATGTGCATATATTTGTGCTCATTGCTCTCACCACTGCTGTAATGCAATTACAGTCACACTCTAGTGCGAGACAAGAAGCATCTCTTTATAAAAATGAAAAAGAGCTCTTGGAGAAGAACCTGCAGGTTGCTTGATATTAAAAAAAAAAAAAAAAAAAAGGAAAAGAAAAAAGGAAAAAAACCCAAACCATATGGTTATTATAGGTCTGCTGAAACTACAGATACTTAACACCTTCAGCAATGTATTCAGGTTACAGGACAACAACATCTTTTATCTCCTGGTGTATCATCTGGGCATACCTGCACCAATGGCCTCAAAGCCGTCACCAAATTGCTCCTTATACTAGTATTCATTTTCCAGACAATCTTCTTATTAACAAAAAACAAACATATGAAGAAATTTATTTCAAGTACTCAGGGACACTAGTATCTACATAATATCTCAAATTTTTTTCAACTTTAAAATTTTTTCTACCGTTTGTTTTTCTAGAACCTATACTAGCTAGTATATTTTTAATAATGTAGAGAGAATTTTTAACAGTATTCAGCTAACCAGATATGACATTATGTAATTGGCCTTCTCAAAACTCATAAATTTCCCATACTTATTGAGATACTAATAAAATGGCTGTGTTTAAAATAAATTATGATAATTATTTATTATATATCTCAAAAATCTCTCAAAGTAACATGTTTTTTCAAAACCAGTAATTTTTCAGACTTTGTAAAGGTTTGTTTTCAATTTTATGAATTGCAAAGATTTTCAGCTGGAGGAAAGTTTGAAATGCCAGAATCCTTCACAAGATTTCTGAAATGAGTCCCAGCTCTTCAGAGGTGTTTGACATGTTCTGATTCTGAAGGTACATATTCTCACAGTCTGGGGACCAAGGGGATTTGTCAATTCTATGAAAATATCTCAGAACAAAGTTTCAAGATGTTCTCTGTGACAGAAGTCACTTATTTACACTTCAGTGTTTTAATGTTGTCCTAAAAAAAGTATCCTACGTCAAAAGGAGTGCAGGCCAACAAGATTCAGTACCATTTCAAGTGGATGGAACATAAGACATGGTATCTCTGATAACAGTGATACAGTAGGGAAGAAAGCAAAACATAGTTTAATGTTTGACATATAACAGCACTTTTTTCTGTCTTGAGACAAGTATTTTTCTGTATATTCAGTACTTGAAACACTGTCAAACCAGTACTTCATATTTTAAAACCACAACATGATGCAGCAGCAGTGGAGGGAGTATTTTATAACATAATTGCATGAAAATACACTAAAGTAAGATTAAATTTATGATTTTATGTCGGTAAGAATTAAAAGGTGTGTAGATAATTTGTTAAATGTCTTATTTCTTTTTATCAATTTTTCTGTCAGCAGCTGATTCTTTGCTTCGTCTGCAATTCTTCTTTCAGACTATGACAGAAGTGGTGTATTGGCATGGGGCTAAAACGGAATGCTTGGGCAAATCTAGCTTATTGCACAATACTTTGAACATCAGGGTCAATTGTCACATTCACATTCCTCAATCATCAGGATTAACAGAATATTTCAGATTCCATACATTTGTACACTAGCATTGACATAAGATTTCTTAAGAAACTCTGGCTATTACATTTTTGAATACGATTTCCCAGGCAGAGCTGCAGCCTGAAATCTTGATTCTGTTCAGACTCATCAGTTATTGATGCCCCTTGGTTATGTATTTAGTACATTTAAACTTAGTTTAGTTGCAGGGAATCTGTATTCTCCTTGTATCATTAATTCTACAGTACTAGTGTAGAAAGGGTTGTTTCTTACATTGCTGAAGCACATCTCTATTTGTTTACAACTCATTTCAGGTGAACCCTGCATTAGACTTCACATGCAAGCTATAAGGACTTCTTTCACTATACTTTGACAGGCTGAGAATCACCCTTTTAAATTTTTTTAATCTAGAAAGCATTTAAAAAAACCCAAACAAACAACAACAAACAAACAAAAATACAAAAAAACCAAAAAAAAACCCACAAAACCCAAAAACAAAAAAAAAACCCAAACCAAAATCCAAAGTCCCAAAAACATAACCCAGCACAATGATGCATCAGACTAACTTTTAAATTTATTCATTGATTCATTCCCTTATTTTAAATCAAGGGGTAAGCCTACACATGCAGAGAGAGGTGCATGTTGAATCTGAGATACCAAGAGATTACTCCTCAAGTTGGTACCATTTGTGCATGACAAATGATATACCAGTTGGCTTTTTTGTGGAAGACATGTGGCTTCACTAAAGGAGCTAGTGTGCATTTATCTGTAACAAAACAGCCATGTGGCTTTCAGCTCCGGGTATCACCATGCTGGTGTTTGCCTGTACCTTTGTGATCTTACACAAAACACAAACATATGAAGAAAACCTTCAGTCCTGTTCTTGAGAGACACTTAATGAATGCCCCTCTCAGATTTACATGAGCCCTAAGGCAAGAGACATGACTCTCCCTGAGGGATCTTTCAGTCTGGTTCAAGCCAATTATTTTTTTCAAATTGCTTTCAGTCACCTTTTATGAGGTCTGCATTTTCCATGATTCAGAAATTACCCAGGCTCACAATATAAAGAATATTTACTGCATTGCTTCATGAAAGAAAAAATATAGGACTGAAAACAAATTATTTGTAAAATGGATTTTAAAACCCCCAAAAATTTAGTATCTAGAATCAGACCCACTTACTTTCCCAGAAAAAATATTTTATAATAGACCCCTAGGCTTAACTTTAAGGAGGATTCAAATGTTTTAATACAAAAAACATTAAAAGATTCCTATGCAGCAGAGCAGAGCCACTTGGGGATTTCTTCTAAATGAGATTTCATCATATAGCTTGTTATGTATCAAGTGAGGCAGTAGTATGACTTAATTAATAAACTTTGTCGTTTCAATAAAATATTTTTCTTGTTGCATTTTTTAACTAAAACTTTCCCTGTGTGTGTATATGCTTGTGGAGATTTTATAACAGTATTTTTTTATTAAGACCTTGTTAATTGCTTTAATTATATAAAATAATAATGTTTAAAGAACATATTTATCTGCATGCAGTTTTAAAAATATGTCTCTAAGATTAGCTGATTTTCCCACCTGCTGTTCAAGTGACTGCAAAAGATCAAGAGCTACGTAATCTGGTGAGTTCATGGAAACGAAGGAAAAAAATTCTGAAAAGGGCAAACACAATCTGCTTAAAAGCGTACTTCACTTTCTGTTTCTAAAATTGGATAGACTCAGTAAAAGAAAAAGAGAGGAGCAAATTAGCAAAGAATCTGGCCAAAAATGAATTTAAAAAAACCCAAAAAACCAGCAAGAGAAATCTCTGTACTGTCATACCAGTTGCTTTAACTCTAATACTGTCATTATAGAGTTAGTTGAGCCCCTTTCCAAAGTATTGAAGGTAACATTAATTAGAAGTTTCAAAGCCACAGGCATATGGCACCATGTTCTGAATTGTAGTGGTATAAACTGAGCAAAATTTTGTTGGCTCTAAAGATGGTTCTTCCAGAAGAAATATCCACAATATATCTTAAAATGTAACATTATAAAGCATTAGGGAATCCATTTCTTGTCCCTAAATGATGAGCTTTCACAGGGGAAGGACTGTAATTTCATGTTGTTAAACTGAATCGGGATTAAAGTGGTATATTGATTTATTAATGACATGTAATTAACTGGCAATCAATGAGCTATACAGAGATCAGTGTTGGTGATGCCACTCATAAACCATACATTACGACTGCCTCAGAAAATGCTGATAAACATGCCCAGTCTCTGAGCACCCTTCTGTTCCTATTCCCAGGAAGTGCAATCCCTGCAGCTTCTCTGGAGTAGCCCCAGGTGATGGAGGCTGGCCTCTCCTGAGATCCCTGGCTGCAAACCCTCCAGGGGTGGAGCTGCCTGCCGTGAGCGCTCCCAGCCCAGCCCCGGAGCAGGCGGGCAGCAGCAGAGGCTGCTCAGGGCACTCCTGGGAGGGCGGAGGGCAGGACACCCCTGGGTCACTTGTGTGGTGTCAAACTGAGCTCTGAAGGCATCTGCTCCCGCAGCACCATCCCTTTCACCACTGCAGCCCTGGTGCTTCTCCTAGACCTCTCTTTAGGCTGACTCTTTCACTGCAAAAGCCTCTTTGCAGTTTTTCCATGACTGCTTAATATGATCTCTGATTTTTGGTCACTTCAGGTGCCACATTTTGGGCAAACACCCTATCAAATAGTTTCAGGTCCACCATTAATGTATATGTAGGTTCCAATCTGACCTCATGTTGTTATGCAGCCTAGTTTGGCAGAGGAGGGCCTGAGGAACACCCTCACAACAGCTAGCTCTGTCTAAGGCAATTGTGGAAAAGTATATGGAATAACTAATTAGCTACAGCTCAGATTTGAAACTGGTGAAGAAAGATTACTATGATAAAACATAAGATTAAAAAAAAAAAAAAAAGTAAAACAGATAAGAGTAGAAAATCAACCTGACTAGACTATGCTATCTTTCAACTGCTCATTTTTATTTCCTAGCATTAATACCTACCCTTCAGAATGAGCTAACTGCTTTCTGATGCCATTCTGTGAAACAGGTCACACAGTGGAGAGCTCTCTTTCTAAAGGTGTTATGTTTGACCTTACCTCTGCACAGACACAAAGAGATTTTGTCAGTCAGCCATGTTATGGAGTCTTGCTGGTTTGGTTCCTTTTTAATGTGCAGGAACTTCTCCATGGCTAATGTCAATGTAGATCCTTCTAGTGACTTTGTTACTCAACAATCTTCATCTGAACATCCAGTCAAGGAAAAAATGTTTCTGTTCTGTTACTCTTTTTTTTTAAATTTATTTTTATGCTACACTTTTTTGTCTTCAAACGTATAAAGGTACTTCTTTTCCAGCTTAAGGTATAAGTAATTTTTTCAGTCAAATCCTCCTTTGGTTTTTGTGTGCAGAAGGGAGCAAAGCAATTAACCTCTTTTATTATATTAGCAATCTATTTGCATTATCCTTCCTTGGGTAACAGTCTATATAAATTAATACTGATATTTATTATTCCAATTCAAAGGTTATAGTGTTCTTCTCCTTAGAAAATGATAATGCTAAATTCTTTCATTCTCTGTTTTACTGGCATAAAGATATATCAGTGATCAAAGTGACTTTGGGTTCAAAGTTAATCTGAGTTTTTAAACTAATAAAAATTCCTGTGTAGTTTATTATGAGACTCAGGTCTGCACAAGAAATATAGCTAAAGAAACACTGCTAGGGGAGAAAATGAAATACTGTAGGTAGTGAGTATTTCTACATGGCTTATTGTATAAGATTTGCCTGCCTGTATTCCAACAGGATGCCATCAAGGTGGAAATTAAAATCACTGAACACTGAATTTCCGTCAATGTGTCACAATTACAAAACCAGCTTCTTCTATATGAGTCTGATCTACTGTGAAAATGTACAAATTATTCAGTTGCTCCAGAAATGCCTCATTTATTACCCATATTGAGAAATTCAAATGGGTGAATCATGAGTTTGACTTCACCACTTTCCCCTGAATCTGATTACAAGTCCCTCTGTGTCATGTTTTCATGTAGTTAAAAAAGGTATAAGATACATTTCACTTTGAAGTAATTCTAATTCTGCCCGGCTTACATCAGTTATGCTAGAAAGGGATTCAGGAGGCTCAGAGTAATTTTGGCATACATGGAAGGAAATCTGATCAGCTGAGAGGGAGTCTGCTCTAGTCAGTAGCTCACCACACTGGTGGCGGCAGACTGGCACAGGAAGCACACCCAAACAACTGTGCTGAGGTGTACAGAATGAGACTGTAAACTTGCCATGATTGATTTCTTTTAAAATTTAAAGGTATTGGGGTCAAGGAACTATGATGTCGAGGGAAGGTTTTTCTTCTCCTTAACTTTATATGTGGCAGCTAGTCAGAATGTTCATTGTGATGACCACTACTTATTTGTGTTATTATTGGTACTTTGAAAAAGAAAAATACAGTAATTTCAAATTTTTGTGGAAATGGTAATGCAGAGTTTTAAGCAGCCCTCATCATCATAGTATTAATCTATAAGAATAGATGAATGTGATATGATTACAGCAAAATACGAAATCAAAAGCAAAGCTTGCTTGCTGACATGGTTTATTTGAATGACTATTTCCTAAAGAGTACCTACAGGTATGAAGATTGTTTTCCACTGAAGAGTGGAAAACAAGTTAAAGTGTAAAGATAAACCACTCTTTGGATCAGGTTTAAAAGCATTTGCAAAAGTGACTCCCCTGCAGTTGTCAGTCTACCCAGGATTTTAGGTCTTTACTGGAGTAGTCAAAAGGAAAATTGAAGGGAAGGCCACTATGCTTTTGTTAAGAAGAGAAGCAGTTCTAGAGGAAGTTTGTTTTTCTGAAGAACAGGTGAAGTTGAACCAGCAGCTCATTAGATCTAGAGGTGATTATATAAAGAATCTGAGAAAAAGGTGATATTTCTTTATTTTTCTTTTCACTATGGATTAAAGCACAAGTTATGTTATTTAACACTTCTGTTGAAGATGAGATATGGGAGACGTATTTATTTCTTTCAGTTGAACATTGATCTGTAATTATCTGAGCCTGTTTAAACATTACATGAGGATTTTATCATGTAAATTTTTGCAAAGAGAAGGATGAGCTGAGGCTAAGAATTATCTTGTTTTCTCTTACACCTGAGGAGTGAATCCTGTGCAGGAGCACACAGACAAAAGAAAATTAGAGTGAAGCTTATGGAAAGAATTAGACAGGATTGGGTAGGTAGAGGTGTGCAAGAAAACACCTTAGATCCATCTCTCTCTCTCTCTGTATTTGCCCCTCCCCTTTCTCTCTCTCTCATCTAGCTATGCTTGTGTGTGTGTACCTGTAGGTGTACCTTCAAACAGGGACAGTCTTCCATGTTTTGTGTTTATACTTTTGTGGGAAAGGGGAATAAATTCAAATAAAGTGAAAAATAATAATCCCAGGTCAGTTTGGATATCTGTGAATCATATTTTAATCAATTTTGTGTTCTCTTATGGTTTTTCTCTCTTGTAAAATCCTATTACCCTCTAGAGAAGTAAGGATTATCCTCTAGGAGAAGAAGGACAATGCAATGACAACCCATGTTTATTGAGAGAGAATTTGATCACTGGATTTTATCCTTTCAGGCTTGTTGATCAAGCATGATATGAAAAGAACAAATTCCTTCTGTATCAGATAATCTCTGTGCTATGCCTATTTAGATTGCTGATACTCTGCTATAACCTGAGTACTCACATTACTGCCCAGACTTTGTCTCCTATAAAGCACTACGTGTGCTTGGCCAGACAAAACACTGTTACAAAGGATGATAAATGCCATTTAGAAAGAGAAGCTTTTCATATTTGAGGGTGGAGGCATGCTGTGCATCCTTTTGGTAATTCCTATGAGATAGTGAGGCATTTTAGCAGAAGGCATATGAACACAGAACTGGCCTGGGGCAAGCAGGCATGTGCAAAAATCCACACTATCTCAAAGCTGCCAGACACTGTTAGTGGATAAGCTTCCCCTGAAAGGAAGGGAAACCTTAGTCCACACACTTATGCAAGCAAAATTAACATTTATGGAGCTGATCTAAAGTCCTTTAAAGCTGAAGAGGATCTTTCTTCTGTAGACTTCGGTGAAATACAGATTGTACTTTGTATGTAATTGTTTAAGCAGCGTTTTTCAACTCATGAAAGTTAATCACTAATTAAGCCATACTTTTTTTATCCCAAGTATTTTATTTGCCACTTATGTTCTTGTTCTTTCTTCCCTCTTTTCACCTTTTTATTTGGGTAATTAAAGTTCTGCTTTGGCATTAAAATGAAATCGAGAATGATAAAATTCACTGTAATCAAGACACAGGTTGACAGGTAGGCCAAGACCCCACTGTCTCTTGTAACGCTTGAAGTTTTCCATGGTGATTTAAAAAAGGCTGTATTTTAATTTGCACTGAGATTTGCTGATAAATTAAACAGTATTTAAAAGTGCCCCAAATCTAAACTTCTTAAAATTTCTTCTCAGTGTCATGATCCTGCTGACTGTTAAAAATTTGTTTGTCACAATATAAGACATACTTCACCTATCAGATTTTCTTATTCCATCTTATGGAAATACTGCTGCTTCTGAAACCCTTTTTAACTGATTTTGTAGAGCAAGGCTGTCTGCTAGGATATCAGCTCAAGAGCTCTAGACAGAAAAGCTGTCTGGGTGAGTAAAGGCTTAACATTGCATGGTATATCAATAGGTCATGACAAATAGAAATATGGGGTTCTTTGCTGCTAAGTGATATTTATATTTGCTCTGATGGGGGAAATAGCATTGCAAATTAATAGAATGAGAGAAACATTGGATACGGGGCAGCTGGATGATACGTTTCAAATGTCATTTCTTGGCAAAATGTACTGAGTGTCATCTGAAAACAGAATTTTCTAGGGTCTGTTACTGAGACTTGTCTGTACACTGGAGCATGAACAATTTAACTTCAACAAATAGAACCCATCTTGCTAACCTCTCCTAGGTATTTTGTCTCAACTCTATGACACAGTGTGTTAGCAGGCAGTGAGTTTTCTGCTTAGAAGAATATCCATATAGAGTTGTAATCATACAGCTGGTTTGGAGGAAGATTGCAGAAAAGTTGTGTTTGCTAATAGAAGGAAAATGAATGTTGCCCAATGACATATTAGGGCTCAAAGGCAAAACACTTAACAATGCAAGGTGATGAGGAAGACCTAATAATGAAAGGGTAGAGTTTTTTCATAACTCCTTTCTTTTTAACTTTTGCCTCTGCTAGCCGTTCACTTGAATTCTACTGAGAACCAAAAATGCGGTAATATTTCTCCTCTCTTCTAAATCAACAATATATGAGTTTATTCCATCTTTATTGTTTTCTTTGCAACCAGATGATAATTGTAAGAAAAATCAGTGTATTCTGTTCTTGCCAATATACCCAACAAAATGTCTGTCCCAATATAATTCAGTATTTACTCTTTAAATGTTGTCCTTTGCCCTCATAATTTCTGGATTGTCTTTCGCTGTGGTTTCCTGAGGACAATAATTTTTTGAGTAACATATACATGAAAAGGACTGACATAGCTTTACTAGCAGAGATTCAACAACCTGTCTAGTACCAGCTGTACTGAAGTTGCCAGCAGCACTGAAGGAAGGTTGTAGTTTGTGGTTGTGCTAGTACACAAACTTACTCATCATGCTATGTGTTTTTCACTCTTTATTTCTCCTGGGTTTGACTTACACAGTTTAAAATGTGTTTCTTGGACGGAATTCATTAGGGTATTTCTCTTGAAATAGGAAGCTGGTATTTTCTGTTAGGAGCTATTCCAACTGAGAAAAGTGTTTCTGAAATGTCATTTAAGCAGGGACTATGCTGCGAGCTTCCCTTTCCCCTGAGGGAAAAGTAGTACATCACTGTATTGCCTCAGGAACAACCTGGAGATTTACTAAATCACAGAGGAAATGCATCCAACTTGTTGGTTTCCCATTTTTTTCTGACATGTAAGAGAGAGAAAGAGAAAATGCATGTGCCTGTCCTTCACTGGCTGAAAAATAGCTCCCTAGTTCTTCTGCTTTAGTGCCTCTCTCTAACAAGCTGAAGATTGGGTCAAGGTTTGCTAGTACTTGCTTCAGCATGCCTGTTCCCTGCTAGCAAAATGGCAGGAGAAAGAGCAGCAGCACAAGCAAAAGATGGGGAGGATTTTTTCTGGTTGTAGAAAACATTGATTTTATGGCTAACTGCCTTCACAGCAACAGTGCTTAATGCTACTGTGATAGCTCTGTGGAGTGGATTGAGGGCCTGAGTACCGTCTCGTGGGACTCGGAAAGAGTCTGCAGCTATCAATATTTCCTTGAGCTTAGACACACTGTTATTGCTCTGTAGCTGCCCCTTGAAGTTATTTATATCACCTCAGGAATTACCATGAGTGTTTTGACTTCAAGTACAAATGTCTTTCATAGCTGCAAATGATTGTCCTGGAGGCTGAACTCATGCTCTGGCACAAAATTATTGACATAGAAAGGATCAGAACAGGGCTCTCACCCATGCAGTCCAGGTTTTCCATTCCACATTTTAGTAGTTAGTCATATAAAAAATGGAAAACAGATGGAATTTTTATTTTGCTTTTTATTTCTACTGCTACCAGCATGAACCCCACATCTAAGCAGGTAAAAGCATGTGAAACTTGGACTGGTGAAACGTGAAGAGGCTTTCAGGATTGGCAGAAAAGGCTCAGCAAAATAAAGGAAGGAAAGTATCCTATTACCTCAGATCTCTTCTGGTCTGAGGTAGACAGGGACTCTTATACATGTCTTTGCCTGAGTTAAAGTGGCTTCCAGTAGGCTTGAATGTTACTTGCAAGACTTATTCTTTCCCAACCCAGATATTAGAGGCCAAATTGATTTGCCCCTCACAAGAGGTGAATATTCATTTGCATATTTGATAGTCCTTATACAAGATTCTGAGGTCAGCAAGTCTTTAGGGCATGGGCATTTTTACTTTCAAGAGCAGTGACCAGACCCTCTGATCTCCCCCATGGTCCACCCTTTACACTGAGATTCTTCATCCCTTAACAAAAACTTCAGCACAAACAAAATTAAAGTCTTACTAAGTGGAAGAAACAAAGCATGACATTAACTTAAAAACAAGCATCCCAAATCCTAAAAATTAGTAATAGAAGCCACGTCTTAACAGAAGAAAGATATCTACCTACCTATCATTTTACTTTAACTTCTCAGCTTGTTGGAGAATTTTTTGGCATATATTCTTGACCATATGTGCACTTGTTTACTATACCATTTACAAAATCCTTAGCATACAGATGGTACAAAATTAAGTGAATAAAAATTAATAGATTCCTATTACTTTATTTTCTTTAATTCTATTTTTATTACAAAATCAATTTTGTTCCTGTCTAGAAAGAGTTTAGAAATCAGAAGAATGCTTAGCAACTATTAAATGTAGATTGCAGCATGAGTGCTAAAGCGAAGTAAGTCTATATAATTTAATAGCTTTTCAATTTAATGAAAATTGGTTGCCAGATTGTTTAATCAAGAATTTGTCACTGTTTGTGCAAATCATTTCATATGAAACTATCAACAGTTCTCACAGTTTTGTTGCTAGAAATGCCAAAGAAACTTCAATAAAGCACAACCTTTCCAATATGAGGAGTTCATTGCAGAAAAATGTCAGCCCATTTGATATAATTTTACAAGTAATGGACTGTTACATTTCAGGTGAACTTAAAAACACGTGGCAGAAGCATTCTGCAGGTATTAAGTATATCTGATAGAAAATACAAATCTAGTTTCAGAAAAAGCAACTGTAGTTTGAAGCTTATTGAGAGAGTGTTTGCAGCTGTGAGCTCTTTATAAAGGGCGATCTTTATGTTCCTCAATAATCTTAGTCACACCATTAAGATGTCCATCAAACTTGTGAAGCAGAAAGCCAGCAAATGTTTAAATTACAGGCCTCTGGTAATTTACATTGCCCTCTTAGGCATTAGGTGAATTATTCAGTAAAAAACATAAATTGCTGCACCCATAAAACCTTTGATGACCAGGCTGGGTAATGATGAGTTCAGAGAGAGTGGTTCAGTTGCATACAAAATATAATAAACAGGACAGCTGAGAGTACACATAGCTCAGAAAAAATCAACATTGTTTAAAAACAATGCAGTGCTTTGTGCTGACATCTTCATCTCGACAACTTATTTTCAGTGTGGTAGGAAGTAGATGCAAGCACAAAAATCCAGAATACCTTTGGAGACTAAGGAGCGTCAAATGAAGGTTAAAGAAATGCCATATACAAAGTTGGAATATGATGAACTGAGAAGGAAATGTCAAAATCATTATAATCTAAAGCTCCACATGTAGCATGAGATTTAGAAATGTTTTCTTATGTTCTTGTGCTTCACATAGATACCTTAGAAGTTTTCGTTGCTGCAGAAGTGGTGAAATATATTCTCTATTTTGTACAAATAACTATAAAAGTACTACCAATATGAGGTTCAAAAAGAATAAACAGCTTGTCTTGAACATCTCCTAAGCATTGCCCAATATTGGTCTCAAAATCACAAACCTAGAGCTAGATAGTAATTTACTTCCTAAATAAAGGAAGCTATTTTTAATAGTCTAATCTGAGATACCAGATTTTTTCCACTTTCTCGAGCCACACGTCGGGTGCCAAAAAATGTATTTGCCCTGATTTAGGGCAAATTTTGGGAAGAAACCTCCAAATGGGATCCCTCTAGAAAAAAAGCAAATTCAAGCGGCCCCTCCCCCAAATGGTTTGGCAAAAGGTTTCCTTGGATAAAAGTAGAAAAACTGTTTATTTAACAGGCAAAGTATTTACAAGCATAAAGAATGAATAATATTTAACCATAAAACCTCTCACTGTTCTGAAGAGACGGCAAATTCAGAAAGTCCTTGTGGGCTGCAGCTCAGCTCACTCTCTTATCCGTCCCTCCTGTGCCAGAAAATGCTGCATCCCAGACCCCAGCAGTGCTGGTGTTTTTCTGGTTTTCAGTCCAGAGCGGGGCTGATCAATTCCAAGAAAAGGAAAAGCCACACTCTGGGGAACTTCTCTTCCTTAGCTAGCTAAAAACGAACTAAAAAGCAAAGGAGAGGTCTCTCCATGCTGTCTGTGCAGCAGACAGCACAGTCCGTGAGAAGGAATGCGCGGGAGCAAGTGCAGTTTCTGAGAACAAACTGTGCACTTCTTCTTTCCTCCCTTCACTCTCAGAATCAGTCTTAAAGGTGCAGAACTTAATATCCAGCATAAACAGAACAGAGGATTGGTGATATAAGCATCACAAAGTCACCCCAGGACAGTCAGTTTTAATTTCATGGACAGCCGGAGTCTACATGCATGCCTGCATATACACATACCTGCCAACAGTGATTGAAAAAGACTCTTTTGCTTTACTATTTTGTATGAGTTACATGACACTTCTTTTCTTGTCTGTTTATGGGCTGAAGTGTACATATGTTTTCCCCCTCAATTCAAGTTCTGTGAGCACATCAAACCAGAACAACACATAGAAAATGCTGAAGACTTGCACATTATGTATGCATGCTTTCCTGCAGGAAATTTTTAGAATTATGGTTGCAGTGTTTTTTTCTGCTTTCAACACCTACTGAATGAGAGCTTTGGGGTGAAGTTTGAAAAACTGAAATGAACAGAATTGTCATCTATTTCTCTACATGCTGGTATTTAGCCTCAGGCTGTATCACTTGGTATAAGCTTTTAAAACAAGGTTTTCAGGGGTAAGACTACTTTCTTACCTGCCTTTGCTGCTGCCAGGTTCAGTCCAATTCAAACAGTTCAGCCAATTTGCACCAATTAGATTTTTATTTTATTTTCACTTGGGATGTGCTACTAAAGTCTAACATGTGGCGTTTTTTGATATTTTTGCCTTTGTAACTGTTTTTGGTTTAGATTAACCTTTTCATGACAGCCTGAATCACAGTATTTTTGGGTAACTGTTGTGTTGGGAATTGGAAATAGCTACAGATAAGCTCTGCTCCAGAAAAACTATTGCCTATTCTGAATGGTAGTCTCTCAGGCACAGTTTGTATTTTGTCTTTGGTTTTCACTGATGTGTTCTGCTCAGGTGTCCCTGTCAAAACTGTAGAATAGACATGACATAGTAGCTAATATGTTTACAATCAACTTAGTGATCAATGCTGTGCTGTAAAGGAAGCCTATGCTATGTTTTATGACATGAATAAAGGAAAAACACCTGCTAAAGACTGACAAAAACATATCTGTTAAAGTTTCCTCAAAAATTGGCTGACTTCATGATCTTTTGAAGATTCTAGAACTCTTACAGGCTGTGTGAGTTCTGATGGTTTTGCCTGTTAAAGGAGAGGGAATGCAGATTGCCCACAAAACTCAGCATATTAATGGGAAATGATGTTCTATAGTGTACACTTCCCTCATCTTTGTCCCAGGGTCTTGACAAGGCAACAGTTTTTGTAAAAACACTGTATCAGAATTGAAAAATTTGAAAAACATGCTAAAGAATAAAAGCTATCATCCTCCCTTTTTTTTTTTTTTTTATGATTAGAAAGTGCAGAGATTATCTCTAATTTTCTTTTTTCAAATAATTTTTCTATTTTTCAAGGAATAAAGCTGAAAGGTTTATTTTAAAAATCTTTTTGAAGAGTAAATGAAATCTGGATAATGTAGTGAATTGTGGGATGCAAAGGTATAGCTGGAAAAGACTAAGTTTAAAAGTCACTTGGCAGAATGTTATACATTTGCTCTAAAACTCTGTTTCACAGTTGTAAAATAACACAAAAATAGATACACAGAAAATTAAAGTGCAACCTCAGAGGTCCCGTGGTTATGACAGCCTTTTAAGGGACAGGTTTTAGTCAGCTGCATATTTTCAGGATCTTTCTGCTCTTTGGTGTCACTGAAGTATTTCCTTTGTGTATGTGGCTTCTCTGCATATATGGGACATTAGTGGGACTGAGTCTGGTTTTCCCCTATAAATGATGCTCAATTTTCACACTGCAGCTACACTGTATGCTATTTTCTCTGTAGGTTATTTTCTTGTGCATGGAGAAATAAACACAGATCACTGTGTTTGTGTGCAGGAAAACCTTAAACTGAAAGAAATTACATGTATGAGACAGAATGGCAAACGTTATTGGATTTTAGTATACATGACAAAACACTTGCTTTATTCCTTGCTAATGCTCTGTACATCACATTTGATAATACAAAATATATGTTCCCTTTTCCAAAGCATCTAGAACACACCAAGGGTTATGAAGTTGTAACTAATATTATTCTTCCTGAAGATTTTCAGGCATCTATTTGAGCTGAAATAAATTGAGAATTTATATTCCTTAAGGATAAGAAGACCAATCTTTGGGTAATATAGAAATCTAGAAAAGTTTTTCTGAGAACAAAACTGTCAACAATATTTTCCTTCAAACATGTTTCTAATCTAAAATTAGATTTAAACTGATTAACATAATTGATTTCAAGTTGATTGTATGTGAACTGCATTTTTGCAAGTTGTTGATTTGCTTGACTGAGTTATTGAGGCTCTGAAACCAGTTTTGACTTCTGCCTACTAGGGTTGGTGGAAAAAATACAAATCCCATGATATATGAGTTGTAAGGTGTCTTCTTTGAGATCATGCAAGTTCTATGCCATTTGAGAGGAGATTTCGTGGAAAACAAATCTAGACGTATTGAACTGAATTGCAGCACTTGTGCAGCAGAAAATATTACAGGTTAGAGTTACTTAAATGGTCTTTCTTGGCAAAGAATTATTTCTTTTGTCAAAATAAAATGGGCTTTGCTGTAGATCATTCTAATTTCACAAAACCAGCGTTGTCTAGGAAGAACATTGCTTTGAAGTAACTAATTTTCTACGGTCAATCACCTAACACTAAGGAAATGTTGATAAAGATTTTGAAAACAAAGTTTCTGAACTATTTTCTATGATATTGCCTTCAAACTGACAGTTGGTAAGAATTCATGAAGACTTGTTACTTTAGTAAATACCTCAAAGGAATTACACATATATTATTAATATAAAACATTATATAGTCTCTAAAACAAGGACTCTGCAATATGTATGGAGAAGCAGGCAAAGAAACTAAACTCTGTATTCAGATTTTCAAACCAGGAAAAAGTATGAATCAACCTTGCCAATAAAATATTTCTTTCATGATTAATTACTTATTAAATAACTTGTAAAATGATTATGCTTATGAAGAATTAGTAGGTAAGTAGAGACAAAAACAGGTTTATTGGTTGGTTTGTAACTTCCATGCAGTATGAAGAAATGAACCCTGATCTAAAGAAGATATTTGTATTTATTAAAAAAACCCTACTTTTTTCCCCCCCAGTTTTTTAAAATATGCACTGGAATAATTGAATCAGTTTTATTACCCCTAGCTTTAAATATCAGTATAAAGGCTAGCAGTTTTGGAAAATGGGTTATACTAAGCAACACTGAAGTTTTTTCCCTTAATTTTACAACCAGATGGTCACATATTGAAGAATCTTATATTATCCCAAAAGTGTTTACTATAAAAACACACTAGAAAATACTACACTTCTGGCAAGCCTAAAACTGCTTTGTTACCAGTAAAAGTTCTTCCACAGGAATCAATCGATGCAATGACATAGGTGCAAGATGTGCTTCTTGACACTAACAGATCAGGAACTTCACACCAACTTCAAGTAGATCAAAGGCAACAAATTTTTCAAAAAAATGAGAAAGAGAATTAGTGCTATTCAGGAAGATTAAATCGAGTCTCAATTAAATTAAATGGAAAAATTTCATTACATGTAGAGAAATTAAACCAAATAACTGGACCTGGAGCCTTAACCAAAGTTCACATGCAACTTTTAGTATATGAATAATCCAGCTGCATCCAGCAGGGGGGTTTCCATCACAGGAAGGAATGCACCTGTTGGAGTCAGTCTAGATGAGATCCACTAGGATGATTACAGGGATGGAACACCTCTCCTGTAAGAGATGTCTGAGAGAACTGGGATTGCTCAGGCTGAAAAAGAGTATCAGGGTATATCTAATTGCTGCCTTCTGTTATCTGAAGGCAGCCTACAAGAAAGGCAGAGAGGGACTATTTAAAAGAGCATGTTCTGATAGGACAAGGGAGAATGGTTTTAGATTTCAAGAGGGCAGGTTTGGATTAGCTATTATTAGCTATTTCTTTACCATGAGACTGGTGAGGCACTGGAAAAAGTTGCCCAGAGAAGATGTGGATGCACTTTTTCTGCCAGGGTTTAACACCAAGTTGGATGGGTCTCTAAGCAATCTGTAGTGGAAGGTGTACCTGCTCATGGCAGGTGGGTTTGAACTAGATGATCTGTAAGGCACTTTTCAATACAGGCCATTCTATAATTCTAACAATTGCATTAAAGTAGTAACTTGAGTAATAATTTGGGGAGAGCATTGAAATTGGAGAAATTCTTATGAAATAATATGTTAGAGTCTTGGAGGCAGCTTGCAAGGTGCATCCCACTGTGTTTATTGGAGTCATGCCCAAGAAGTAGAACAGGTATCTGTGTAAATACTGAAAATTCTTGGTGCAAAATTTTGTTGGAAGCAGTGAAACGAAGACACATACAGAAATAAAGACAACTGAGATGCTCAAAACACCTTTGAAGTTTGGAATATATTTTTCAAAAATTTAAACTCTTCCTAAATCCACAAAATTTTAGTTTAAATATGCAGTCAAAAAGGTAAAATTTAAGTATTTCTGGTACTGGTATTATTTTACGTGTCCGAAAAATTCATTAAAATCCCATTCATTTGGTAACATAAACTTCTGTTAATATTTTGGTTCAGTTGCATTGGATGTCATCACAACAACAAAAAATCATAAAAAGGGAAAAATAAAAGGAAAAGCGAAATGGTCTTTGCTCTTATTCAAAAACAAAAAGTTGGTACAAGAATGTTAATGGAGTGTGTGTGCTGACAGTCAAAGAAATGTATCTGGTACATAACCAGCAGCATAGAAATACCTGAATAATTTATCAGAGGACTTGGCCATTTATTTGAACTTAAGCAGAAGGCTATTATATTTTTACTGCAAGACAGATTAACACAGTTAAGAACAGTCTTGTTATTTTTCATCCAATATGTGTGCTGGGCCTGCTGTCTCATTTTCATGTACCGTAGGTAGCTTGCCTCTGCGAGGCCTCTGTTTGTGATTCAGCTGTCATAGATGTTGCTGTGACTCTTCCCATTCACTTTGAGGAGTCTTGGACTGAGCTGCTAAACTACATTTTCCTTCATGAATATCAATAGAAGTGGCATGTAAGTGCCAGATTTCATTTTATTCTTAATGCACCCTGCTGGTGAGAGTGCATGCTTTGTTCATTCAATGAGTATGAAATTCCAAAACCTGTCAGAGAGATATCAGAGGCAATTATAGCACTATGCTATGTACTATGCACTATGCAGAGTACTATGCTATGAGAAAATAGTTTCAGAATAACTAGTAATTTATTCTATGCAAATTGTTTCAACTACACTGTGCAGAATGTATAATTGACAGCAATTGATATCATAACAATGTTAGCCAAATTACATTAACTGTAAGTTCACTCTAGGTCTGCTTTAGTTTGCTGGAATAAAATGTGATAAAAATAGAGCCCCTTGCACATAAGACAGAAAGAGTTGTATTCTCTGCATGAAGAGGTAAGTGCAGTCTGTTGTTAAGTTTCTCATAATGTGGAATTTTTTTTATCTTTTTGAGTTTTTCTGTGCAATAATTTGCCATTGGGTTTTTAAGGCATTGGTCTTATAAATGGGGATCTATAAGAGAAAACAGGTGATTGTCTGTTTTGGGGTGTACCTCCCCCCATGAAAATACAAAAAGCAAGACATTCTATGAAATTTAGCATACATAAATACTTATGTTGGTACAGTAAAGAAATAATACATTTTAAGGGATCACGGAAATTGATTAATAACTGATTTAAAATCTCCCTTTGACCCTGATTTGTGAGCTTATCATTTGCTTGTACAGAGTGAGTTAAAAAAGATAAGCGACCCTTTCTGTTGCATACAAATCAGGCATTACCAAAATAAATATGTACAGTTCACACACTCACATTTAAAATTCAACATATGGAATTGTGCAAAGTGCAAAAAAGAGTCACAAAAGAGTCATTTTCAAGAGGCAGAAGTAATGTTTATCACAGAGATACATAAAGAGTTTACACTTCACATCTGAGAGAAAAACCTGAGAAGTGACTTGATTGCAGTTTATGGGTATTTTTAGGAGAGAAAAAGCCAATTGCTTAAGTACTTTGCAATTTTCCATGCAGAAAAAGACATAAAAAAATCCAGAGGCAGAAGCTGGAATGAAACCAAGAAATAGATTTTGAACAGTGAAAGCAATTAAACACTGAAATAAGCAGTAGTGGATCCTTCACTCCTCTAAAAAATATCAGCTGCATTCTGGAAGGCATTAGCTAAAAAATAAGCTACCAGATTTCATGCAGCTGTATTTGAGGGATATGAAACAAGCTGGTCAAGGGTACATGCTACTAGATGAACTTATGGCCACGACAGCAATTAGGAATGGGGAGAGAAAAGGAAGCATTTTAAGTTACTGTCTTACAGCAAGAGATAATTTTAGTCAATGTAGACAAAGTTTTTGCCCTCTTCTCTCTAACTGCCTTTGCAGCTAGCAGAAACAGAGGTAAGGTAAATACTCCAAGAGATAATTTAGCCAAAGAATCAGTGAAGGATGCTGTGAATTACTCTTTTCTAATTGACTGTCTTTCTATCAATCAGAGGAGATGTATAGATGGATTGGTATAATACTTCTCCAAATATTTCCTTGGTAAATTAAAATTTGGTACAGAAAGCTCTGTTTCCTAGGAAAAAAAACAAACCCTCTTCTTCTATGACATAATTCCTTATCTATTTAGGAGTCATCTCTGAATTCACACAGGTCAGTATGGTAGGTTATAAGACAGTCTATATCAACTGAATCATTTTAAGAAGTTATCTGTAGGGATTTGATATAAAACAAGACCACATATAGGTCAAATGGTTTCTAGGTTTTGCAGCAGCAACTGTTAAAAAAGAATTTTGTAGTTTCTTTCCTCTAGAACTGTATCTGCAAAGATAGTCTGATTGCTTATCTTTTTGCCCGTCAGCCCCATACAAATAAGTTGTCACTGTGGGCAGAGAATTGATTTTAAAGGAAAAAGTAATCTTGACACTAGTGAGCTGCTAAAAATAATACTGAATGAGAAGAGTGTGAAAATCTTCAGAGAACACTCGCTGGAGTGCATTTGCTAGTTACAAGCTTCAGTGCTGAGCTGAGGTGCATCATTCAAAGAGTCTGAATATTCTGACTACAGGAAAATAAGGGCAGGATAATGGTTATTGAGCATTTAGCCCAAACTACCTATGTTACAGTTCGGTCATATAAATGTCTTTAAAAACAAGAACTGAGACATGTATACCTGAATTTGGAATGAAACAGACTTTGCATGGAAATAACTGAACATTTAAAATTTATTTCTTAAACTTAAAGGCTTTTAGTAAAATAATCTAGTGAATGAGTGCAGGGGGAGTAAACATCCTCTTACCTGGCAGGTTTGAGTCTACAGAACCTCATGTTATTCCTAGGACTTTTTGGAGGACTTTGAATCTCAAACTGTGGGTCTTGAAAAGCATGAAAACTCCCACAGATTAACAAAAAGATTGAATTTAAATAAATTAGTAAGATGATGTTAGATACCTGTATTGACACAATTTTCTCAGTGAGGAAAGGGATGCATTTATTTGTAAGTTTAGTTGTGTCAAAAATAGTTATTACTTTGGTAAATATCTACAGAAGTACCTAAACTTGTTACTGTTAGTCTGACTTACTCATGTAGAAAAACTCATCCTAGTATATGAAGCCACTTAGACTCACTTTATTATTTTTTATTGGATGTACCAATTTCTAGTACTTAAAAACTCTAATCCTATTTTTGCATTTAAAAGCAGTTCCACCTCTGGGTAAAGAAACTTCTTTCCATTGTTTCAGGAACATATGGCAGCTTTTAAATCTATGGATGAGAGATTTCTTCAAGTAGCTTAGAAATAGTAATATAGTAGTGCTGTAGTGTAGTAGTGCTATAAATATGCTTGCTCATTAATTGTATTTCTAATCATAAGGCAGTACAATATTAAAATTTAAGAGTATCTCACTGGGTTTTTCTTTATATGTAATCTTTCTGCTTTTATTATGAATGTATGCTCTGATACAAGCAACCAAAGAATTTGAGACCAAAATACCAGAACTGAACAAAAGATACCATATAGATATATGTTATACTTGTAAACCATGACAATGTTCAGTTTTCTGATTAGAAAAAAAAAAAATTCTTGCTTTCCTTCAGCCATAATTTCCTTTATTGTTTTTGTCTATCCCAATTATTATTTATATTTTTATAAAATGCAAATGAAGTGTGATGCAATAGTCTAATCCTTAAAATAAATCCAAGTATTAAATATGAAAGTTAACCCAACTAGGTTTTCTCAAACCAAAAATCAAATAGGAGACCAGTTGTCTTAACTCTGTTTTATTGCAGGACTGAATCTGCTCAGGCTTTGAAACTGTCTGAACAGCTATAAGCATGTGCTCAAGATTTAATAGGTGATATTGAACAACATATCACATGGCTGAATACAGGACAGAACTAGAGCTTTTTGTTGATGTGACAATTGATCCCTTCTGTTGACTGTCAAAGCAGGATATAAGCAAACATCACCAACATCAAAAAAAAGGCAAATAGAATCAGTTTTCTGATTCAAAATATTGTGGCAGATTTTAGTTATTTACCTGATTCTGTCTTTACTACAAAAATATATCTCTAGTGGAAAACAGGCAAAATAATGACAAAACACTCAGAGTAGTTATTGACTTTTGATGCTGAAATTTACTTTAAGATAATCTCCACACTAATGAAATCCTCTCAATGTAATTATTCCTCTTGAGGAATTTTTTAAACATTTCTACTTTTATTGACTTGTTCAAATGGACAACTATTTTGTCTTTCTCTCTTCTCCAATAACAATATTGATTAAAAAAACCCCAGTCAATCAGTGTTCACTGAATTTGTAAGAGAAAAAAATTGTCTCCTCAGAGCAACTTCAGTTTTACTTCTAGTGTGCTGTTTTCACCTGGAATTGATTGTACAGTCTGACTCTATAAATTACTGAACTGCTGTATTGGAACTGGATGCATGACAAGTTGGATGGCTCCTGTTCAGAAGATGCCAGAAGCTTCTGTTATGTTTAACAGAGAGAGTGCCAGATAACTCCAAGACCGACCTGCCACCAGTCATAGCTGAAGTCATCAGCAATGGTGGTAGCACCTGTGCGACCATGTGGTTAAGAAGAGGGAAAAAAAGATCCTGCTGGGGAACAGTATCCAGAGGACAGGAATAAAAGAGCAAGTGTCCTGCAGACACCAGAGAAGATGGAGTGGGAGGAGGTGCTTCAGGTTGTGAAGCACAAGTTCCCCTCCAGCCCCCAGACCATGGTGAGGCAGTTTGAAGACCAGGATAGTAAGGGACCCACACTGAAGAACTCTCCTCTTAAAGGACTGTGCCCTGTGGAAGGGAGCAGCACTGAAGCAGTTCATTAAATACTGTGCCTGTGAGAAGTACATGGAGGACTATCTATCATGAAAGGGACCCCACTGTGGAGCATGGAGGAGTGTGAGGAGCCCTACTCATGAAGGAGAAGGAGCAGCAGAAATGGGAGGAAGTAGCCACAACACCCATTCCATCTCCTTGCACCACTGGAAGGGTGTGGGAAATTTCACTAGAGAAATTTCTAGTGAAGTCAAGCCCAGAAAAGAGATTTTTAAGGTTTGGGTTTTATTTCTCATTACTCTACTGTAACGTGATTGACAAAAAAGTAATTTCCCCCGATTTTTTCAGACTCTTTAGCTCAAGTAATTGTTGAGCAACCTGTACCTGTTCTCAGCCTCTGCCTGTTCTTATCTCCATGCAGGAACCTTTTGTTAAACTTTCTCTCTGTTGTCCAGCTGAGGAGAGGAGGGATAAAGAACTTTTAGTGGGAACTTGGAGTCCAGCGAGGATTAACTTACCTGAAAACTGAAATTTGTTATAAATTTTAACTGAATTTTCTGTAACAATTTAATAAAACAATCAATGTTATTTGTATTGAAGCCTCACACATTGTACAATTCAGTGGTATCTTTGGAGATTATTAAGTAACCAAGAAAAAAAGTCAACGACAGCAAACAGATTTTGAAACAGACTGTAGAAATACAGCAACCCATAGGACACTTTTCCAAGTCTGAAATTAGCATCAGAAGGCTTATTTAAAGCATTAAACGGTGTTATTTCATTAAATAATCACATTTTGTTATTTCATTAGAGAGTTAACATTGTAATACATTCTTTATACAGCCCTGAAAGTTTTATACTGCTTAGTCACACAAACATGATTTTACACATTTTATAGAAGCACTTTTTAAAATTATTATTTGCCTTTAAAGCATGTATGTGTGTGGTTCACTGTGAGTCAACAGATCATAGCAACATATGTCTGTTTCCACATGGAAAATGATGAATTGTTGAGAGTTGCCTCATGGGCCAAATGTACCTACATGTCTCTTAATGATGAACTCTTAGGAAGGAAATGCAACCCAATGGAGAATATAAATCTGGAAATGATTTCATGGAACATTTGTAGACAGTATGCCCATTCAGTTCTTATTTTTCTCTAGGTCTTATAATGTGTGTTTTTTTAATTTATTAATCTTTTAATGTAACATTTGCAAAAATTTCAGGGATTGCTGATTTCCTACCTGAAATGCTTTGCCTATTAAGCATTTTCTTCCTCAATCCATATGGAAAAGGAATAAAGTCTGATTCCTCTGATTCATATAGTAGAACAAAAATAAACCCCATAAATCCTGCAGTGTTCTAAAATTTACGTGAATCAAAATATGAAATATGCTTTTAATTCCACTTAACCTACTTAATTCCACTTAATGGACACATGCACACACACAGAGTCTGACAACACTAGTTTTTCTACTTTTCTACTTTTTACCCACTGCCAAGCAAGGTGGGTAAAAATTTACAGAAAAGCGATGGACAGTGCCACCAAAGACAATTCTACTCCAAGGTGGCATTTGGTTATTACATGTAGGTGCCAATCACCACCACAACTGGGGACGATCACTCCATTCTGGAATGATAGCATGAGGCAACATATCTCTCACACACTCAGCCCTCACATACTTGATAACCACCCTTTCTAAGGAAAAGGAAAGAGGAGTTAATAACAATAGAAGAAATTTTTGTTACAAATTTCTGAGTTTGCTGATGTGTGATAATGTTCCCATTTGTTTTTAAAATTCCTTTTCCTTGGGCATCTCTATGGTTATGTATATCATGAATTTTTGGCTCAGAGTAGACAAAAAATTAGCCCATTAATTTTTGCTGATTGCAGACCATTTGGAAATTCATATACAAGGTGCTTTTGATTTCCTTCTTTTGTCTCCCGTACTCCAACTGTTGTGCAGAAATTTTGTGGCCAATTTAGCAAAAGGTAAATGGCATTGGTTTGAGCAAGTCTAAATGCAAGTAGATGCTTTATACACAACTCCCACGCAGCTCTGCTATTGCACTTCAATCTTGTTCTGTAATATCAACTGTCTAGTTTATTTCTAAGCTGCTCCTGAGCCAGGATGCTTGCTAGACACACTAAATTGTACAAAATTGTGGGTTTATGCTGCAGACAAATGAATGTTCTACTGAGATTGCCAAACACATTTTCAATTCTTTGAATTTAGTCTACTTTGCACAAATAGAGCAGTTCTAGCTGGCTGCTACACACTTAATGTGAGAAACTGCTTTACCTTTCCAATAGTTTTATTATTTTAATTTACTTTTGCTGTTTCTTCTGACATTGGGAGCAACTGTGCCTATCTCTAGAATGTTTTTTTTCCCCCTGTTTATTCATTCTCTTTGTTCTTTAGTCATTTGAGGCATCATGCATGGCTAGTGTTGAGCAGCATGTCCGTTAAAAACGTAAGCTGATTCTACACGTTGTGAGAAATTCCTGAAAGCAAATTCTCTGCCAAGAGCTTTAACCTCCTATAAGTATTTTCTCTTGTATTACAGTACTCTTTCTAGAATAGGACCAATATTCTGCTTTAGTGATTTCCTGTGGCAGCCCTGAAGTCACATTAAATTTGACAAAGAGAATCCTTATGAGAGTAGTATTGAACTAATTATGATCAGAAGTACTAGCTCCTTGAGAAACAGGCTTATGTGGTGGAAAAGATATTTATCTCCTGTTATATCAGTAGGGATTGTATTCCATTTTGACCATTAAGGATGGCCAATAAAATA
This sequence comes from Cettia cetti, assembly GCA_013401135.1. Lineage (NCBI taxonomy): Eukaryota > Metazoa > Chordata > Aves > Passeriformes > Sylviidae > Cettia > Cettia cetti. The sequence continues at coordinate 72,275 of VZUI01050139.1, forward strand.
AAAGAGCCTGGTGATCCTTAATCATGATCTTTGAGCAATGTCTTTCATGCAACACTCTCAAATATTTCACAGACAAGAGTAACCTGAAAAAACAAAGCATAACGGGATGCCTGCAGTGCATGTGACACCCTACTCTTATGGGCAGGGAGCACCCATGATTTGTAAATAATTGTGGTTGACAGAAAGGACATAAGTCAGAGGATCTGCAAATCCAGACAAATAAAAACAGTAAATAACTCACTTGGTGTGAAAACATGTATGTTAGTTCCTGATCTGCTGTGCATGACATAGTGTTTTGGATAAAGGAATAAGATTAAAAGGAAGTGAGGAAGAAAGAGATTAATTAAAGAAAGAGGAAGAGAGGGGGGAGAAAGAGAGAGAAAGAGAGAGGGAGGGAGGGAGGGAGGGAGGGAAGGAAGGGAAGGAAGGGAAGGAGGAAGGGAAGGAAGGGAAGTT